>OX596010.1:59700749-59785735 GCA_951394025.1 Heteromyza rotundicornis | reverse complement strand
CGTCCATCTGATCGGAAAACATTAAATTTGCTTTCATCCGTGAATAAAACGTGCTCCCAAAAGGAAAAATCCTTGCAATGGTATTTTTTGGCAAATTCGGTTCCGTAATGGTTTGGGGTGCTATGTCGGCTGTAGGTCCTGGAAACCTTCACATAATCGAAGGTATTATGGACCAGTTAGTGTACATCAGCATATTGAAGTCAAACCTGAAGGAAAGTGTGCGCAAACTAGGAATTGAGAATACATTCTCATTTTACCAGGACAACGACCCTAAGCACAAGGCGTATAAAGTGCGAAGTTGGCTCCTTTATAATTGTCCACACGTTTTGGAAACGCCTCCACAGTCTCCGGACCTAAACGTCATTGAGCACGCATGGAGTTACCTCGAAGAAAAATTAAAAAATCACACCATTTCGACTCGTGATCAGCTCAAATCCGCCCTAATTGAGGAGTGGAACAATATGGAGCCATCTTATTGCAAAAAACTGGTGGAATCAATGCCTCGACGACTGCAGGCAGTTATTCAACAAAAAGGGCTGCCCACAAAATATTAATTTAATTATAACTTTCATTTATCTATAATATTTTCATATGAAATGTGTTCTGTTCCATTATTATTTTGATATTCAATTTTGATGTTAGGTTACAAAACCCTTTTTTTTCAAATGTAGTTAATGGATTTCTTTAACTTTTTGCTTGTTTTATATTCTATAGACCTGGAGCCTTTTAAATAAAAAAAAAAGTTTTTGCTACAACAACATCTTAGTTATTTTTTTTTAATTTTAGTGCTATTGCAACTTTTGTTCCATTATTACTTTGAGCCACTGTAATCTCAACAACTTCTGTTGGTCATTTCATGCCCAACAACTCAACATTGTTGTATCAAAAACATAAAAGTTGTGGTTTTTTCAAGTTTTTCCGCTTTTGGTTCAACAGTTTTTCTATTTGGCGCAAATTGTGAAATTGTTAATTTAATCCCTATATATATCATAAAACTGAGTGTGTGTCTGTCTGTCTGTCTGTCTGTTTGTCCCTCAATCATGGCTAAACGGCTGTACCGATTCTCTTGAAACTTTCAGGATAAATTCTATAGGTATCGACATGTAACATAGGCTATATGCGGTTGCGATTGGACAAAGGGGCGTGGCACCTCCCATACAACACAAAATATGTCTACAAGGTAATGTAGTAACTATTGAATTGAATTTGAATTGAATATTGAATAATAAAGACGAAATTTAGCACGAAGTTGCATAATAACTTTTCCAAGCTTTATGCCAAATATGAGCATAATTGGACAAGGGGCGTGGCACCGCCCACACAACACCTAACTTAAATACCAGCTAATTAAGCAACTATTGGATATATTTTAATGAAATTTGGATTGAGCTGTATAGTATGTTTTCCCAGCTATGTGTCGAATATGGGAATAATTGGACAAAGGGGCGTGGCACCGCCCACACAACACATAACTTAAATACCAGCTAATTAAGCAACTATTGGATATATTTTAGTGAAATTTGGAATGGAGTTGTACTGCTATGTGTCGTAAATGGGAATAATTGGACAAGGGGCGTGGCACCGCCCACACAACACATAACTTAAATACCAGCTAACTAAGCAACGATTGAATATATTCTAATGAAATTTAGCATGGAGTTGTATAGTATGTTTTCCCAGCTATGTGTCGAATATGGGAATAATTGGACAAAGGGGCGTGGCACCTCCCACACAACACATAACTTAAATACCAGCTAATTAAGCAACTAATGGATATATTTTAGTGAAATTTGGAATGGAGTTGTACTGCTATGTGACGAATATGGGAATAATTGGACAAGGGGCGTGGCACCGCCCATACAATTTTCTACCCCATATCACGGCTTTACTGATTTCATTGAAATTTTAAGTTAAAATTGTGTTAGTAATGAAATTTGCAATACTACATAAGAGGTTGGATTTGGACAACGGGGCGTGGCACCTCCCATACAACAAAAAATATTATTAAGAAGTAACTTAGTAACTATCGAATATTAAGTGGTCCATGCCACCAACTGCGCCCTTGCACATTTTTTGGGTGAATCATACCGGGTGGGATTTCAACTGCCACCAATTGCGTCCTTGGACTTTTTTTGGCTGAATCATACCGGGTGGGATTACAGCTGCCACCAAGTGCGTCCTTGGACATTTTTTGGGTGGCTCATGCCGGGTGGGATTACAACCTGGCACCAAGTGCTTCCTTGGACATTTTTTGGGTGAATCATACTTGGTGGGATTACAACTGGAACCAAGTGCTTCCTTGGACATTTTTTGGGTGAATCATACCGGGAGGGATTACAACTGGAACCAAGAGCGTCCTTGGACATTTTTTGGGTGGATCATACCTGGTGGGATTACAACTGCCACTAAGTGCGTCCTTGGACTTTTTTTGGATGAATCATACCGGGAGGGATTACAGCTGCCACCAAGTGCGCCCTTGGACTTTTTTCGGGTGATTCTTACCGGGTGGGATTACAACTGGCACCAAGTTTCACGGGGGAATAAACCATCAACTACAGCGCCATTGAAATTATCGCAAATTCCTATATATATTTATTTTAAAATTTTATACAACCCGTGCAACGCCGGGTATGTAACAGCTAGTAATCAATAAAAAGCAAAAAAAACTTTTTTGTTGTTTTTTTTGTTATTACATTTTATTTATTTATGTATTTGTATTTTATATTTTCTTACTCTTTTTTTTGTTTATAACAATTTTTAATAACTTTTTATTTAATTAAAACTTCACAACTTACTTATTCCGGAATTCGAACCTGGACCTCTGGAGTTGCAGCAGTGCGTTCTAAGCCCTTAGCAGTTTGAGCTATCGCTAACATTATTGAACGAGCGTCTAAATGTTGTATACTCTGTACAGTCTGTTAAATCTGAGTTCTGTTAAATCTAAAAATAGAATACATCATAGAAGAGACGTGACCCTTCTGTGACGCAATACATGTATTGGTGCATGATCGAGCGTCGCATGTCGAACGAATAATGTTCAGTTACGAAAGTGAAGTCACAGAAGCAGGGTCACGTCTCTTCGACTCATGATATGAATGAATATTCAACAACGAAAACAGTTTTGATGACAGTTTTCGCACTTCACGTAACGATAAGTTCTCAAATTCTCTCAATTTAGATTTTCAAGAATAATATTCTTATGGCAACAATTTTAACTTTGAGTTAAAAATTATATTCTAGTTTTCAGTTTAAAAGTTTCTCAACTTTTGTGTGAAGAGCGCAGTATTTGGAAAAAGTATTTGCATTAAAGTAATTAATCTTAATACAAAGATATAATTGTTGGGGGAAATGCTTTTTCACTACAATTTTTCAAGAGCTTGAAGTATTTGTTTTGACCGCGGTTTTTTCTCTGTGTGTATGATCTTTCCGAACAGGCATTCAAAAGAATAGCCTTCTTTTTTGCATCATCGCCAATGGTATTTGCAATGAAGAATTGGTCTAATCAGTCATTGTTGGCAAAATCGTAATGTGGGACTGTACACCCAGAGAAATCTTCATGTATTTTAATTAACACTATTCATGTTATATTAACATGAAAAACATTTGTACGCAAAACAAAAACAATTCCAAAAAACTACAACTACATTGACAAAAATCGAAGTAAAACGCACACATTCACACAAATGCGAACATTTTTTTTCGAAAATCAAAATATATTCGACCATTCTGTCAAATGGAAAATTTGAAAATAAACAGAAGAAATTTTTGAATTTCAAAACAAATTTGTTTTTGTCGACCAGAACGAAAGAAGCTCAGTGGCACAGCGTGTAGATGCGGAACTTATAAACATTAGGTCCCGTGTTCAAATCTCGTCTGAGTTGAAAAAAGTTTTTTTTAAATAGAAATTTTTAGATTTCAAATTCAGATTGGTCTTTGGACGAAATGAATTTATGAAGCGCAGTAGCACAGAGGGTAAAGTGATGAACTCAAGATGCGAAGGTCCGGCGTTCAAATCCGGTTCAGTGTGAAAATGTATCTATTTGAAATGGTAATGTTCATTTGAAAATAAGGTAAAGAATGGTAAAAAAGTTACTTGGAGGAACTGTGTTTACAATTTTATAAAAAAATTAAATTAAAAAAAACTTTTTCCGGAACGGGGATTCGATCCCCGTACTTCCGTTTATGAGGCCGACTGCCTAACCCCTGAGCTACCGGCAATGATTTGAATGAACGCATATTTACCAGTTTTCCCAGTTTAATCACAAACCTCTTCACACGTACACGTACACATATAGGAGAGTGTCATTTTTAACAATAGCATCTTGTTAAAACAACCTGAAAGATCGGTTTGAAAAATATTAACCACAAAATTGGTTAAAAATTGGTTAATTTAACACGATTTTTTCTCTGGGTGTACCAATAATCGACATTGTTTTAACCTCGTCGCCACTGTGATAACCGTGAATTGTATTGAAACGCACGCGTTTTGCTTATTATATATTCAATTTATTATTTGTACTCAACACGATATGCTGTCAATGACGGAGAGCGAACGACTAACTCAGAAGGTACACCCAGAGAAAAAATCGTGTTAAATTAACCAATTTTTAACCAATTTTGTGGTTAATATTTTTCAAACCGATTTTTCAGGTTGTTTTAACAAGATGCTATTGTTAAAAATAACACTCTCCTATATGTGTACGTGTACGTGTGAAGAGGTTTGTGATTGAACTGGGAAAACTGGTAAATATGCGTTCATTCAAATCATTGCCGGTAGCTCAGGGGTTAGGCAGTCGGCCTCATAAACGGAAGTACGGGGATCGAGTCCCCGTTCCGGAAAAAGTTTTTTTAATTAAATTTTTTTTATAAAATTGTAAGCCACAGTTCCTCCTTATTTACCATTCTTTAACTTATTTTCAAATTAACATTACCATTTCGAATAGATACCTTTTCACACTGAACTGGATTTGAACGCTGGACCTTCGGATCTTGAGTTTATCACTTTACCCTCTGTACTACTGCGCTTCATAAATTCATGTCGTCCAAAGACCAATCTGAATTTGAAATCTAAAAAATTCTATTTAAAAAAAACTTTTTTCAACTCAGACGAGATTCGAACACGGGACCTAAAGTTTATAAGTTCCGCATCTACACGCTGTGCCACTGAGCTTCTTTCGTTAAGGTCGACAAAAACAAATTTGTTTTGAAATTCAAAAATTTCTTCTCTTTATTTTCAAATTTTCCATTTGACAGAATAGTCGAATATATTTTTATTTTCGAAAAAAAAATTTCTCATTTGTGTAAATGTGTGCGTTTTGCTTCGGAAATTTTTTCTCATTTCTGTGAATGTGTGCGTTTTGCTTCGATTTTTGTCAATGTAGTTGTAGTTTTTTGGAATTGTTTTTGTTTTGCGTACAAATATTTTTCATGTAAATATAACATGAATAGTGTTAATTAAAATACATGAAGATTTCTCTGGGTGTATATCATTAGCTCACGGAAGGTACATTTTCTCATCAGGGTAACCAATTACTATATACTACAACAGGGTCAAATAAACTTTATGAAATAATAGAAATTGAAAAACTACACAAACCCACACAAGTCCCTTATTTTGGCAATTTTTTTTAACATTTTTGCATTTTTGGTTCTGAAAAATAGTACATAAAAACCCACAAAGTATACTTCACAAATTTAAAAAATAGAATTCTATCAGATCTTTGTAGCTATTTCATCAACCTCGACATACAATATTCAAATTTCATAACCAATAATTGTGAATTTACTTTAAGATTGTGGTTTGAATAATAAATATTCACAATCAACTTTATATCTGAAATCTAAGAAAACGCAAAAAAAACGTTATAACATGAGAAACATACATATTTGGTGTTTCGTGTATTCAGTGATCTATAGTAAAATTTTACGGGGAACATTTTTCTTGCACACATTGACATTCTAATTCTAAAGTGGTTAAAAAAAATGGCAAAAATATCGGACTTGTCCTGGTTTGTGCAGTTTTTCAATGTCTATTATTTCATAACATTTATTTGACCAAAGCAATATAAAGAAATACATGCATGTAAAAAACATGATTTACAGAGGTTTTTTGTAAATTGTCCAGCTCACGGATTACAGTTGCTAGAGCCGAAATATTTTGAGAATCACCATAAAATAGACCAAAGTACATTTCCAGGGGGAGACCCGAGCAACTTTTTTTTTCGAGGCTGTTTAATATACATTGCATTTTCAAGAAATGTTTTGAGTTGATCGTAGGCTTTAGCTCGGTATCTTAGAACCTATTTACACTATAATTTCCATGACGAAAAATCAGATAAAGAACTAATAAGAACTGCGGTAGTGAAAACGGGATAAACAATTTTGCACCGAAATTCCATTCAAAAAACATAAAAGGTGGAAACTCCATGCTTTGTTTGTTTACATTTTCATATAAAAACTGTCGAATTTCGTCATGTCCATGTCAGTGTAAATTCTAAAAACGGCATGCCCATGTCTCATGGGACTGTGTAAATAGGCTCTTAGAAGAGCACGGAAGTTGCCGTCATTACATATTTGTTCTTCCAAAACTATTCTTCCCGTGTCATTCGAACCACGCAACGCCAATCCCTGTCGACCGCATAAAACCAAAGTCTCAATTGGGACCAAACAGCTTTTGCATTGGTCTACAAAATCAGTAGAGTGCTCTGAAATTTGCATTTCTATCGATAAACTGCTGTCTTTTTCTATTACCGCCCGCAAGTTTGATTTAAAAACAAAAATAAATTTTAAAAATGCAAGATTGCATGTTTAAAAAAAATTATTTTATAAAATAAGTTATACAAATGCAGTATTACAAGCAAAAAAGTTCTGTTTGGCTCTGCTCAAGCTGCCTCTAGAAGGCAAAACATTCAAAACACGATTGAGAATTCTTCCTTCTTTGAATCCCAACGATTAAACTGAAGAAGCGCGAATGGTAAATTGCCCAAGTTGGTGAAAATTCAAATTTAACCAACAATTACGGTAAAAAAACATACAATTTCTGTAAAACAACAATTATTTTCGGTTATTTCAACTATTTTTTTTACCATTTTTTGCTACCTACGAGCTCGGTTGAAAAATTTACAATTTTCATACATTTTGAAATTTTGTATTTTTTTCGGTTTATTTTAGCTACCATTTTTTTCTGTGTAGAAAACGGAATCGATTCTATTAAAATTTGTTCAAAATCTTTTAATTTGGCACTTGCTAAACTCACATGTATTGCTCCAGTATCGATTAATGCAAGATATGCTTTAGAATCTATTGTTATTTTAATTATTGGTTGAATTTTACTTTCCGAGGCTAGTTTAAAAAAACATATTTACTTCTCTCTGTTCTGTTTCTACATTGTCAATTTCCATAGGCACATTTTCATTTCTTAAAATCAGATCGTTATCACGACTATTATTATTCTGTCTATAATTGTTTGAATTCTGTCTGTAATTGTTTGAATTCTGTCTAAAATTATTAGGATTTTGTATGTTATTATTGGAATTTTGCCGAAAATTAGTGGAATTTTGTCTATAATTATTAGACATGTACAGACAGTATATGTTTTTTTTTTTTTTTTATTTGTCTGTTCATTTTGGAATTTTGGATATTATTATTGTATTGCCCATATGATTGATTTGGGGCTGGATGAGAAAAACTTCCTCTATTAATTTGTGGTGATTGAGAAAATGTTTTATTTTTAAACGTCAGAACAGGATTTAAATTTCCCTCTTCGAACCCGATAAACTTATAGATTGTGTTCCGTCATTTCGGCCAATGGCGTGACTGTTCTAATATTGTGTGCCAGTGTCCCTGATGCTAGTTGTTTAATTATCTGAATTATCATCCCTGCAAATATTTCTTTCATTTCTGGACCGCCTTCGTTTAGGGCGCTATACTCAGTGATATCGTCTATAATTTTTTTCACTTTCCTACTCAATTCCTCTATGCTACCTACTCTTAGCGATGAAATTTCTCGTGTTATTGTCATCTGATCTTTTGATGACCTGTAGTGTTGTTTTAACTTGCTCTTACATTCTACCCAGTTTGCCGGTGGGTTAATTTGTAAGTAATTTTTTGCTGACCCTAAGATCTTCATGTCAGAAACTACCCTAAAAACTGCATTTTCCTGTCCAGCATAATCTGTAAGGACTCTATCTATAGCTTCGAAAAACGCAGGCACTTTCTTAGATTCACCCTCAAATGATGTTAACTGCTTGAAGTCTTTTTCAATTTTCAATTAATGCCGTTAATGCGGCTATACATTCTTGCATTGTTTCTAACGATGCCATTATTGACACTTTGAATAATTTGAGAGTTTGTTGATTTTTTAAACACACCAGTAAAAAGAATTCTTATATTTATATATATATATATTGTAGGGACAACTTTGTTAATTTATACTTTATTAATTTATTTAAAACTAGAGAGTGGATTATCTTCGGCTATACCGAAGCTGAAATACCCCCACACAGTAGGAAGAAGTACCTCGAACATAAAAAAATGTGGTCTCAAGACCCTATTTTGAGCCAATTATAGGTGGTTTTGGAGCCCGGACCATGTCCAAAATCCATTTCTAAACATTTCCAATCAAATCCACAAAAAAAAAAATTGGTCTCAAGACCCCATTTTGATCCTTATATATGTGGTTTCGGAACCTCGGACCATGTCAAAAATACGTTTCTAAACATTTCCAATGGAATACAACAATAAAAAAGACTTGAAAAATTGTTACCTTTTTTTTCGGTGTATGGGAGCTACGCCCAGTTTTTGTCCGATTTGGCTGATTCTCGAACTTGATCTCAGTATTCACGAGAAAAACATGTACCCAAAGTTTCAAGTCGATATCTCCAAAACTGCGACCGCTATCGTGCGGACGGACAGACGGACAGACGGACATCGCTAAATCAACTCAGGAGGTGATACTGATCAAGAATATATATACTTTTCCATACCGGACACGCCTCCTTATGGGCGTTACAAACGTTGTGACAAAGTTAGTATACCCTGCCACAGTGAGTGTGGGGGTATAAAAATCAATTGTGTAAGAAAATTTTTTTTACGATTTTTGATTTCAATTACTAAACTTCGTTCAACTTTTTAATATACTTATACACAATATATGAAAATGATATCTATGTTTTCACCAACATACAATTTTCCATAATTTTGTTTTTAATCAAATGTTAAATGTTCACTTTTGGTAAACTTTGACCAAAGTTGAAAATAAAAATTTTTTTCTTTTGGCAGGTTTAATTATTATTTTTAATAATTAATTACGAAAATCCAGTTGGTTTCAAAAATATAAAAACAAGTATATTTTTGATAATTATTATTATTCAATATTTAATTCCTAAAATTCAGTTGGTTTCACACATATAAAAACAAGTATATTTATACCCGCACACTCACTGTGGCAGGGTATACAACGTTTGTAACGCCCATAAGGGGGCGTGTCCGGTATGGAAAAGTTTATATATTCTTGATCAACATCACCGACGGAGTCAATTTAACCATGTCCGTCTGTCTGTCCGTCCGTCCGTCTGTTCGTCCGTCTGTCCGTCCGCACGATAGCGGTCGCAGTTTTCGGGATATCAACTTGAAACTTTGAGTACATGTTTTTCTCGTGAATACTGAGATCAAGTTCGAGAATCAGCCAAATCGGATGAAAACTGGGCGTGGCTCCCATACACCGAAAAAAAAGGTAAACATTTTTCAAGTCTTTTTTATTGTTGTATCCGATTGGAATGGAAATGGATTTTGGACATGGACCGGGCTCCAAAACCATCTATAATTTGCTCAAAATAGGGTCTTGAGACCACATTTTTTTATGTTTGAGGTACTTCTTCGGTATAGCCGAAGATAGTCCACTCTCTAGTTTATTGTTGTATTCGATTGGAAATGTTTAGAAACGTATTTTTGACATGGTCCTAGGTTCCGAAACCACATATATTAGCGTCAAAATGGGGTCTTGAGGCCAATTTTTTTTTTTGTCGATTTGATCTGAAATTTTTAGAAACGGATTTCGGACATGGTCCGGGCTCCAAACTATTTAAAGGTGTCCCAAAATTGGGTCTTGAGACCACATAACTTTACGTTCGAGGTACTTCTTCCTACTGTGTGGGGGAATTTCAGCTTCGGTATACCCGAAGATAGTCCACTCTCTAGTTTTAATGATTATTCAATATTGGATTCCGAAGTCTGCCTTAGCAGTACTTCTCAAGTTGAAGCTTCGAATTCGAATCTTCTTTCTGTCGAAGCCAAAGCCTCAGCCAGCCCAACTCATCTTTCCATTATTCCATTTGCTTCCAAAATTTTTCAACACATTCCATACGATTTCATAATCCTATTTGATAAATTGCAATTCAGCAGTAATATCGAATTGGAAGCGACGATCAGAAGGAATGTTGTCCACTTTAATTTTGTTTACATATGGATATGGCTACTTCGCCGGCCGACTGTGTCTCCAGCATCGCAGCGATGATCCAATCTCAATTCCAACTTCCCAGAAAAGTTTATTTTACTTCTGCAAATTTTACTTCTCGCGCGCATCGTCGCATTCAGTTTGAGTGCACGCCATTATTCATAAGCGCCGAGATCACACAGTCCGGCAAATACATTTAAAATTGTATCCCATGTGACTTCTACAGAAAGACTCATTCCATCGAAATTGATGAAACAAACCCTTTCTAATGAAGGAAGTGACATAAGAATGGACTTGTAGTGCTTCAATACTGGAATATTGAAGCCTGCGTGTAGGGAAGGTTTACTAAATATTTCATTTTCTAATGAAATATCACCATTTTCTAATGAAATATCATCATCCGTACTATTTACATGTAGTGTTGGAGTAACATTTTGTGCTACATCGGCTTGGCCGTGGTCTTGCACAGAATGTTCTTCGCTACCTATGTTCGGATAATGATGGGGGAGTGTCATTAATTTTTTTTTTTTTAATCTGTTGATTTTGACTAACAATCTATTTTCCGATATATTTAACTTTGGAGTTTCGATTTTCACCATATCGCGATATTCGCTATCTAATTCAAGAACCATTTCGATATTTACTATTGCACGATATTTATTAATGCACTAAATTTTTCTTTCAGTGTATGGAAACAACCAAAACAATTTTAGATACTTGTAAATTTCTTGGGTGCAATCTTTGATTCAACTTTTGATAGTCATATCAAGCTCAGACAACAACCAAAGGGCGAGCTGAGACAACAGCCATTTGAGAACAGGGCGAACTAAGACAACAACCATTTGAGAACAGGGCGAACTAAGACAACAACCATTTGAGAACAGGGCTCGACTGCACCATTTTCGCAGTTCAAAGTCTCATGTTGAGGGCCGGCAGCGGGCGCAAGACCCTCAAGTGGGTTTTCTGGATTAGCGAGTTTTTCGAAGTCAAAGGTCGCCACTGGGTTACTGCAATCTCGTTGAAAAAACTTTTCATCGGTAAGCGATATCGTGTTAGTATCTTCAACAAAAATATTCTACTTAACCCTAGCAACAATGTTGCCCAACAACCTAACACCCTAATGTGAGCACTTAATGCCCTCACAAATTACCAAATAAAAAAAAATCTTCTTTTTCAATAAAATTTGTTAATTTTTAAATTTGAAAAATAACATTTTTTGTATTATAGTTATTTTTAGCCACTAAATATTTACTTTAATGGGTTAAATATAATATTTTTGTTAAAGGTACTAACACAATAGCACTAAACTTTAAAAAGTGGTTTTAACCACCTTTGAACTTTGACCTCGAATAACTCGCTTATTCCAGCAAATCCATAAACACCTTTGAGGGTTTGTTATGTAGACCAAGACCTATTAGAATCTGTTATCAGATCGGCAATCAGAATTTGGTGTTGCACAGTGTTATCAAATTGGTCAAAATTAAAAATATTTATTTCACATTTATATTCAGTTTGTGCAAATTTTACTTTATTTGTAAAAAATTTTTTTTTGTCTATCGCTGAAATCACACTGGGTAATCAAGGACAAACGAACTCAAGTTGCCCTTAACATATTTTGCCAATTGAACTGCATTTGTAAAAATAAATTTGTCTATCCCGCACCATATTTTGAGAATTAAACCAGTGGCTATTTGTCGCCCTTTGAACGATTTCGCAATCGAATGGGCGACCTAAAATTGTCTGGGCAACATGGCGACTATTTGGCGACATATATTTCTTTTTGGCGACTTTGAGGCGATTTAATTTTTTACTAACATTTTTATAATTTTTGTTGGGAATATTTGCTTTTCTCAAATTCTTCCTCCTAAAATCAAACTAAAATAAAGAATAGGTTTTTTCAAATGTATTTTTAGAAAAAAATGCAACTTTTACTTCACAAGTTGTTTTTAAAAATGGTTTCGAGTGTAAAAGAATATACATTGGCCGCTTATGTCAAAACAAGTTGTTTTGTGAAATGTTTGAATTTCTCATTAGACAAAATAACTTCTTTCGGAAGAGGTGGTTTTGTGAAAGGGAATTTGGACTAAATATGCTTGCGTTAAATGGAGAGAGGCTCTTTTGTCAAATAGATGTAACCTCTTTTTCCATTGAATTCTTGAAACTTTTTTACTTGTTCGATAGAAGCTGTTTTATCAACTGCAATTTAAAACAAGTGAGTAAGTTTCAGTCGGGCAAACCGACTTATATATACCCTACTCCTACAAGATGGCGGGCCATATTGGATCCGCCATCTTGAATTTAGAAAATGCGACATCAAATTCGAAATCAGCGACCCCGAAAACCCCCCTATTCAAAACTTCACACTGTTTTGATAAAATATTAAAATTTCGGCCACCATATTGGATCCGCCCACTTGAATTTTGAAATTCCGACATCAAATTCGAAATCAGTGACCCCAAAAACCCTAGATACCAAGTTTGGAACTATTTAAGCGGAATTTAAGTGAAAACACAATTTTCACTTATAGGCGTGGCAGTCGACCGATTCCGCTCATTTTCAATACCAACTCCTTCTAGGGCCTAAAAAAGATAAATCCAAAATTTGGAATCCCTAGCTTTCTTCTAGCTCCTGCAATCGTGTTTACAAGAAAAGAGGACGGACAGATGGATGTGCTGATCAAGAATACATATAGTTTTCTATTACGGACACGTCTCCTTCTTGGTGTTACAAACATCAGACCAAAGTGAAAATACCCATACCTAATGAGGTGTAGGGTATAAAAAACTGGAAAGAGTTTGATTTGTCGACGATATATCTTTTAAATCTTTATTCCATGAAATTAATCAATATTGAATCCATGAAATTAATGTACACAAAAATCATTTTTTTGTCATTAAAAACCCCTAAAACAAAATTTGGCGACTTTAAAAAACTTCAAAACGTTGACCAGGTATAAAAAAAAAATGGTTGGGAAATCACGATTTAAAATTTTAACTTTGAGTATTTTATATGAATTTCAGCAGTGTGAAAATGTTTAAAAATTTTTAAAAATGCGTCTTTATTGCAGGGATTGAGTGATATACATCCCGAGTTTGAATTTTGAAACTTCAAAAATATTATTATTTGAAATTGAATTTCAATTGTTTACTTTTTAGAATTGTGTACGATTTTTTTTTCCTGATTATTTTCGGGTTTTTAAAAAAAGCCGATTTAACTTAACTCTAATTTATATGTTCTTCACCAAAGACAAAGAAGATGGTGCAAATGGAGAAGCGTCGTTGTGAAATTCAAGGCTTCTGGAAGCTTCTTCTTATTTCTTTATTATTATGGTATTTTCCAGAATTTTCTATGTAGATTCTTAATGTATATTGAAATTTGCTGACTCCACTATGGATGAATTTAAATCTAAAGTGGAGTACTGTTATATGGTATAGTATGGTCCACCCTTCCTTAAATAAATGTCACATTGATGAATTGAGACGCAAATGTTGTTGTTTCAAGACTGAAAATTTTTGTTTTGCGACTGAAATGTTTGTTATTTCATGAATTGAAAATACAAAAAAATGTTATTGCAAATAGAGCCCGACCGATAAGCATTTTCAGGCCGAAGCCGAAGGTCAATTGGCAGCCTAATACTTCGGCTGACGCCGAAGGCCTATACCGAAGCCGAAGCCGATACTTTAATAAAAACCCTTTAAAAACTTGCTTTTTCGTGTATTTTCATTCAAATTCGAGTATATAAATACACATTTAGTTTTTTAAGGAACTAAAAATTTATTTAAACAAATAATAAAAGTAACCAAAAGAATTCACAAACAAATTTGGGCCTCCTAGGTCAAAACTAACAGGAGCCTCGGATTATCCCATATATCCCGTGTAAGTAAAATTGGATTTTTTTAAAATTAGTTTTAAAAATTTGGAGTAAGGCTTAAAATAATGGGAATTTAGTAGAAATGGTAGAGAATTCTTCAAAGAATAAATCCTACTAAGTAGCTGTTTTTTAAGGACTCCCCAAATGCGTCAGATGATGGGCAAAGGATGTTCTAGTTGATGGTAAAAACCAACTGTGAAGCTTTGAACTTTAAATGTAAAATTTTACCAAAATTGGTCCCGGATTTCAGCACCAGAACTGCTTTTCATATATGTTGGCGCAGCAATTTGGGCTACATTTCTAAACGGTAGAATCTTTCCGTGAGCCTCCTACTCCTATATTTGAAATTTCATACAGTTTACCAGGACTCCTTTTAATATAGACATCAGGGCAAGTAGTAAGCTTCTAAATCTATATTTAAAATTCAGTAATCCACCCAGAAAATGTCCACGGATGTACTTTGTGGCAGCTGTAACCCCATGCCACGCAATTTGAGGCGAGATCCACTCAATATTTTACATTCAAGTCTCAAGAAAATCAGTAAGACCGTTTAGATGTGATGTGGGCTAGAAAATCGTATCGTAAAAAATTAGTTTTGGTTTTCCGTGTCGCAAAATAAAGAAAAAAAAAGTTGAAAAGCTTCGGCCAAAGCTTCGGCCATTTTTTGGAAAACCGGAGCCGAAGCCGAATGTGCATTTTTGGCCGATAACGGCCGAAGCCGATGCCGAAGCCGATTAATCGGTCGGGCTCTAATTGCAAAGACCTATTTTTAGAATTACCTAAAAAAATTTGAGTTTCAAATTAAATTTCGATTTATATTTTTTTACTAAATTATATTTTTAAGCAACATTATTGATATTTTATTGTTATATTTTATTTACGAAATAAAGAAATGGTTTAAATTTTTGTTTACTTACCGAGATTTGAACCCTGGCCATTCGGATTCGTTGTGTGTATTTTGCAATATTTTAACTGCATACAAATACTATGAAACTGCTTGGTTAGGATTTGAAACAGTTTCAGTTCTGAAATATAACTGAAAACAGTTTTACTTTTTGGGATAGTGGGTTCGCAATTTTTTTTTTGTTTCCTTTTTAACACATTACTTTTTGTATTCTTTTTTATTGAGGCGTCGCTGGTCACGAATCCGGGGTTTGTTTTGCTGCGCTAACTCTAGATTTCTTGAAATCAACGTTCAGTACCTCAAAAATGCAACAAAATTAAAATCGGCAAATGCAGATCGGTTTTGTTTTGCACAAATATATAAAAAAAATAATAAAAAAAAAAGAATCGGAACAAAATTTGGCCCGACTGAGATTCGAACCCACGCTCCAGTGACTCATACCATCTTCAAAAAGTGCAACTGTTTCAGTTGTGTTTTAGAACGGTGCGGTGTTGAATTTTCCATACCGATAGCCGTTTCAAATCAAACCCATGCAGTTCTGATTTTTTTGCCTCCGTGTAGCTGTATTCTCAAAAGTTATTCATTATATTCCTTCCAATGACTGATTTGCGACATTATGTTTTCTAGAAATTAATATTGCTCCTGCTTTTATTTTGTCAATTTCCATATTTCTGTCTTTGATTTTTTTGCATTGACTTTTCTTTTTATTTAAAATTTACGATAAGAATGATTTTCCAGATTAACTTTTACAAGAAGTACTTATTAATTCCATTTTACATTCTTTTACGTTAAAATATTCATTATTACATTTTGATATTTTTTCATCAATCATTAATTTTACATCTTTATGGCGAAATTTTCATAAATATTACAATTATATTTAATTTTTCGATACTTTATATAAATTACAATGACATCCTTATTCTGTACTCTTTTAAATTCAGATACGTCCCTTAAGTCAGTTATGGTCATTCGGAATTTGTGGTTAACTGTTTATTATTGTTTTCAGCTAATTCATTTAATTTATTATTTATTAATACTAAATCTTCATGGTCCAGTGTACCTGCAATCCACTTCCATAACTTGCCTAATTAATTTATTCCTTCTATCTATAATCCTTTTTTTGTAATGGTCCCATCAATGTTAAATTTCCGACTCAAATTATGCTTCACTAATATCAAAATCATCATGTTTTGAATTTTTTGAAGTGATATTAATTCCATTCATTCATGAAAATATTTCTTTGTTTGATCAATAAAAATGTCGACATATATTAAATTTGTAATATGAAAAATGTCACCGTAATTGTCGTACAGTAATACGTCTCCATTTTCTATCAGTACGAAATCTTCTCTTGTATAATCAATAATGTCTGTCATTACAGTCACAATTTGTAAGGTGAATAAGATGGAACATTCTACAAAGATAAAACAAATTCCTTATTTTCCTTTTACGTTTTATATATTGTCCTTATGGACTATTCTATTTGCTTTATTTTGACCAGAGCATCTTTTTGCATAATAAAAAGTTTTGTAACCCCCACGAAAAAAGTTCGAAAAGTAGGTTAATTTTAAAAAAATTTCCGGATAGGTACATAACGGATTAAGGCATCCTAGTATTCATTCGAAAGGTATTGATTAGACCTTTCCAATGATACGAATATCGAAACAATGAAATGTGTCTGTGAGTCACTGCACAAAGAAATAGTTTTATACGCAGACTTCATATGGATAGTGTAAGTATATACTATAAATTTATCAATAGTTGCTGTGTATTTGATCTTAAAACACTCTTCGAGTATCCCTGACATATATACATGAAGGAGGAGGAGTATCTTGAATCTGCATATATTTTTCAATACTAATAAAAAAAAAACCAATTTTTGTTTCCTTAAATAATCTCTCTTAGTGGCAGCCGTGGTGCAGTGGCCAAGACCGCTGCTTCACGATCGGAAGGTATCGGGTTCGACTTCCACCTGGGGCAAGGCAGAAATTTGTTTTCTGTTTTTCTCTCTCGCCAAGTACTGGCAATCTTGCGAGAGTAACTTGCCATGAAAAAGCTGCTTCTTTGGGAGTCCTGCCTTTCGGAACCGGCATTAAGCTTGTAGGTCCACAATTATAATATACACTTGCCCATGATAGTTGCTTTAAGAAGCTCGGCCCAAACCCCTCGAGGGTTGTAGTGCCAAAATATGTATGTAAATAATTTCTCTTTTCTCTAAATATTACCATTTTTCCAAAATTTCAAATGTTTAAAGTTTTTATGGGGAAAATGTTTATCCTCTCATTCTGCAAAAAAATGTTCATATAGTCGAATCGCCTAATTCTTCTATTTTAAAAGTTACAGATAGATAAATCTATATACTATTTTTTAGTCAATTTTTAAGACAAAAGTCTAGGGCCTGGCTTTTTTCCACTACCGAAGTCCGGTTTTGTTTGCAGATGTTTTTTTTGAGAGCTCACCTTTCCGAAAATGCGCGGGGAGCGAACAAAAAACACTTTTGCAATTCCAATATAGCTCCATTCCATTCTTGTTATACGATATTTTGGGTTAAGTTTCTTTTGTTGTCTCTCGTCACGCCTGTTGTAAGTAATGTTCAACATGCGTATGCGTAGTCGTTCACAACCACAAGTTGAAATGTGTATTGGCGGCAACATAGTACAATTTTAACTCCACATTAGGGCTACCCCACCGATTTGATTTCTGAACATTTTTTTACGTCCAAACCATCTCTAAGTAATAAGCTTTCTGATGCAAAAAGAATGGTCTCGATATCTTTGATATTTTTGAGTTTTGCGATCCCGAAGAAAAGTGGCTGCATTTTTATATATATGTACAATGAGAGGAAAATGTTTTAAAATTAAACGAAAATGTTTTAAAATTGAACGATTTTGTTTTCAAAATAGGGCTTTGTACATATTTGTTCAATTTTAAAACACGTGTGCTAAAAACAAATTTAAAAACGCAAATGTTGAATTTTAAAACATTTTTTTCAAAATTAAAAAATTTTTTTTTTGTTTTTTTTTGTTTGCAATTATTTTATTTTTTTATATTTAGTTAACTTTTTATTTTCTCAAATTCGAGACCGGGATTCGAACCCACGCCTACGGAGTTTGGATGGCGCGCTAAACGCTCAACATGTTGGTCTACTGTTAACAATATTTAACAGAGTCTAAATGTATTATATAAGATAATAAAACAACAAGCTTCGGATGCGAACTGAATTTTTATTTTTGAGTTTTGAATAACTTAGCCTAAACTTAATCGAAAGGAAGAAGAAGAATTGTATAAAGCTGCGTTGCCAAAAATATTAAATGGATATAAGTTAACTCGTCCATCCTTAAATTCGAGCGTCCTCGGTCGATGTTCTTATAAAAAATCTTGAAAGGTTTTGCATTCCAATTTCATTATTACCATCATTAGTTTATGCATTTAAATTTATGTCTACTTTCTTCTTACTTTTTATAACCCTTATATTAACTTGCTTTGGGCGGACTATATATATATATATATATATATATATATATATATATATATATATCCTCAAATCTGCGGCGAGCTTTTTCATACACTTCCACATAAATTTGGAACACTGATAGAACTCCGGTGACAATGCATTCTATTAAATTTTGGGGTCCATCAGAGGCGTAGGGGGCCGTGGGGGGACTCAAACTTTTTTTTTTTAAACATGGCATAACTTCCGATTCCTTCAAGCTACAATGGTGGGTTCTTATTGACAAAATGATTTTTTATACCCTTTGGAAAGGGGGGTGTGGGGGCAAAGGGGAGCGGAATGGAGCCAATTTAAAGTTCTAACTTTCGTATTTTTTAAGCTACAGGGCTGAAATTTTTCACTTAGGCTAGCATTGGGGAAAAAAAGTAAAAAAAGAAAAAAAAAAAAAAGGGGGGAAAAAGGGGGGAACAATTTTTTTTTTTAAATCAAAAAAAATTTTTTAAATGTAAAAATTTAAGAAGAAAAACTATACGGGCAAAATATAAATTAGAAAGAAATATACCGAAAAAAAAATTTTTTTTAAAAAAAGGGGAAAATAAAAAAAGAGTAAAAAACAAGTTTTTTAAAATATAACCCTTTAACCGACTAAAAAGCAGAAAATAAATTTCCTTTAAATTAATTTCCGCAATTTCGATTTAAAATTAAGGGTTTTTGGCTGTCCCTAATATCACTGCAAATTTTGAAGTCGCCAAAAACCCTTAATTTTAAATCGAAATTGCGGAAATTAATTTAAAGGAAATTTATTTTCTGCTTTTTAGTCGGTTAAAGGGTTATATTTTAAAAAACTTGTTTTTTACTCTTTTTTTTATTATTACAATTATAATAATTATAATAACTATAAATGCCATTACATTAATTGATAAAAAGGTATAATTTTGGGTTTTTAACAATTTTATATTGAAAATTTCATTGGCTTGAATTTTATTTATCGATTCTAGTGATAATATTTCTTCTACTTTGCTATTGTTTGCCATTGGTTGTAATATTGCCGGTAATGGCTTGTTCCCTGTTATTTCTTTTGAACTGTAAATCTTGTCTTCTATCTCAACACTCGTATTGTGGTATTTTATTAAATAGGTTCCATTCAATTGCAAACTTTCGTTATAAAATTTTATGAAACCGTTATACTTATTTAAAAATATTAAATAAAATATTATACAATTATCTATTTTACTTTTTAGCACACACAAAAAAAAATCGCTTGGCGCGAGGTTGTGGCAGCAAACTTTCGTCTCCAGCTCCAGTTTACGCTTGAGAGAAACGCGAATTCGCTTGTAATACTAGAATAAATGCTAAAATGTTCCATTCTGTGATAACAACAGAATAGTAGATTGAAGCAGCTACTTTGACAGAGCATTTAAAATGAAAAAGCTACCACAACCGAATCCACACAATCACAATGTACACGGCAACAGAATGTTGAATGCCACACAACACACATTCGCGTGTAGCAAGTGAATTCGCTTGTGAAACCTTCCATTTTTTCTACTATCAATGGCAGAAGAAATAGAGGTAGTTCCACTTCTTTGTTTTTCCGCAAAAATATTAATTTTTCTTTCAAATATTCCGCAAATAATTTTAAACTGTTTTCATGACAATACAAATACATTTTTTTTTTCGATTCACCCTATCAGCTTCAGCTTTTGGAACCCCCGAGCTGATTTGTTTAAAGCCGCCGTCAAAAAAGTCCCAGTTTCTGTAATATTTCATTGAGCCTATTTACACAGTCATTCCCATGACGCATGGGCATGCCGTTTTTAGAATTTACACTGACATGGGCATGACGAAATTTGACAGTTTTTATATGAAAATGTAAATAAACGAAGCATGGAGTTGCCACCTTTTACGTTTTTCGTATGGATTTTCGGTGCAAAATTTTCTATCTCGTTTTCACTACCGCAGTTCTTATTACCTCTTTGTCAGATTTTTCGTCATGGAACTGATAGTGTAAATAGGCTCATTCAAACTAAAACACAAGCAATGTACAAAATTTATTTATTTTCGTTTTCTTGAGTGTCAAACTTATTTTACTATAATATTTTAAATTTTCCGCAATGATTTAAATAATATTTATAAATAAAAAAAAGTACAGTAATATCTGTACAAAAAAACTTAGTGAAACTACCTTTTCTTTTAGGTGCATGTCACACTTTTTTTTCTTAAGAAATTGTGGTACGATCTGTCATTATCAAATTGTAATTGCAGCCAACTTCATCTTTTACTATAAAAAAAAATTAAGAAGCAGTAGAACTGTGAAGTGCGCCGAATGTTAATACAAATAAAATAAAAGTGAAAAAAGATTTGTTATTTGCGACATTTAAGTAACATTAACATAATAAGTCGATTCAGTTGAAGTGAGAAACCACTTGGAACTTGCATCATGCTGTGATATGATGCACGTTTGCTCATGATTTGCTCATGAATCGCCCTAATATGTTAATGTTATTTAAAAGTCACGTACGTATTTATGCAATAAAAAAAACTTATTTATATTCCAACTTGTAATTCTGTTTTCATTTATTCAGAAAATTAAAAATAGGAAGTAAATGTTGAGACATCAGCAAGAAGATGTTGTGACATCAGACAGTAGATGTTGCGACAACAGATAGTAGATGCTGCAACATCAAAAAGTAGATATTGCGACAACAGAAAGTAGATTTTGCGACATCGCACAGATGATATTGTGTCAACAGGTACAAGATGCTGCAACATCAGAGAGTATATGTTGTGACAGCCGCTAACATTCGGTTGACCGAAAATTCTGCTGCCGCAACAGATTTCGTTTTCTGGGTGCAGGTGTGCTATGCACGTGCTATTAGTTATTTCTTGTATTTCGTTTCTTGAACAAATTGATAAATTAATGTATGATTTACAATTATTCTTTTTTACTGCTCTTATTTCTAATGATCTACAGTCCTCTTTTTCAATCCATATTTGATCCAATTTTAATTTCATGCAAATTCCAATGCTTCATTATGCAGTAAACAGAATTGCAGCAGTTGACGGTTGGGCGGACGATGGGAATGCACGGAATCGGGACGGAGGCGGTAAAGCGGTAGGGCGGTAGCCGCCGAACTTCGATTTATTTCTATTTTCTGGCCGACGGCTGACGGTATAGGGTTGCACCTAGGTATCAGTAAGGCCAATATTTTTGAAACTCGCTGAAGCGGCCGAAAAATAGGCCGACTTAAATACAAAATTCATTGAATAATTTTTTTTGTTTGCTGTTCTTTGTTATTTTTCTAATTCCAAAAGTATTTGAAATGGTGTTTAGTAAGAAAGGTGTACAAAAATTTCAATTGGTTTTTAATTTCAGAGGTGCAATCATGTTTTTCGACTTGGCTTCGACAGCTATGGTGTCGAATGTGTTTCGAAAGTGTTCCGAGCAAATATCAAACCAAACCGAAACTCAAATGATGGAATACTGTCCATTTTGTTTGATATCAAGAGACTCGATTGCACCCCAGATGTTTACAAGTATCTAAAATTGTGTATGGTGATCTTATTGGTAAGAACATAGGAAATTGAAGATGCGAGTTGTGTTTGTCAACTACCGGTAATTGTATACACAACACAAATAAAACAGGCCTATTGTGTTTTTGAAAATGTCCTGAAAATTGTACATTGCCCTTTTCAGCTAAAAAATTTCCCATTTCCATTATTTTCACCATAGGACACCATTGATTTGCATCTGTCAACTGATTGCCGCCGCCGCCTCAATTCTGTTCACTCAGGGCGGATTTTGATACGACGGTAGCATAGCCGTCGTCCGCCCAACCGTCAACTGCTGCAATTCTGTTTACTGCATTAATGAATGGAATATTTACATTTTTTAGAAAGTTTTCCGTTATTTGCATTTCTTTATCTGATAAAAAAAATCATTTTACTATGTTTGCTTTAGCCCCGTGAATTGCATAGGCTATGTTTATAAGTTCTTCCTTAATTACCTCTAGTTTATATTTTGTTTGAAGGATTAGATAACACTAGTTTACAGCAAAATGTATCCTCGACTTTTGATTGTCATTTCCTATGTAAAAACCCATGCTGAATCCGAATATGAAGTCGGAAAAATTTGAAGTAGAGCAGTTTTGGAGATATTGCACTATTTGCATATTGTGCATTTTGAAACACATTATTGCAAATATCTCCGGTTTCGATAGTCCAATTAGAAAAAGTTTAATATCGAATTGAAGGTAATTGTACATTTATCATTGCTTTGTGTATATTGTCAGTTTCTGGAGTGAGAAATCCAAAATAGTGCCCAACATCATTTCGATTCCAATAACCTTGGGTGCAACTGACAATATACACAAAGCAATGATAAATGTAACTTACGTAGTGATTAGTACCTACAATTTGCAATAAAACTGAAAAAATCGTGAAAAAGAGAAAAAAATTCATTTCATGTTTTTGACTCAAACTTCCATTTTTTCAACCGATTTAAAAAAATAAGTGCTCTTTTTCTTTGCAATAGATGCGCTTTCAACATCCAAGAAAGAAACTTTGATGAAAAATTTTTATTCTACTTAAATTTAACGATAACAGCAGAATTTATTTTTAGAATTTTGAAAAATTCTCTTCAAACCCATATTTGTTGTCTAAACCGATAATCTAGTTGGAAAGTTTTGTATTACAGATAAGTAGTGAATACAATTACCTTCTATTCGATATTAAACTTTTTGTAATTGGACCATCGAAACCGGAGATATTTGCAATAATGTGTTTCAAAATGTAAAATGTGCAAATAGTGCAATATCTCCAAAAATGGTATACTTAAAATTTCCGACTTCATATTCGGATTCAGCGTGGGTTTTTACATAGGAAATGACTATCAAAAGTAGAAGATAACGAAATTTTTGATAATTTGTAAACTAGTGTAATCTTCTATTTCCTTTTTTTCTTCAACTAGCTTACTTATTTTAGTTGTAGTTTCTATAATTTGATTAATTTTTTCATTGGTCAATTTTTTGATTATTACTTGTCTATTATTATTTTCCAAAACGTTTTTAATTTTTTCTATTAAGATGTTATAATCGCCATGGTCCGGGTTTCCCGCGATCCATTTCTACGCTGATCCTATAAAATCTAAAGACCTTTTCCTTACTTCTTTATTTATTTGGATTCTACTTAAATACGTTTTTGATTGCTCTATTAGTGCGAAGAGGATGGAATGAAGTGGATGTCCTGTCAGTTTTGCATTAACTAGATTTTCTATACTGGTTATAGCGTCGTCGAAGTAGTGGAGTTCAACGATGTGGATAATTTTGAAATTTCCAGTTTGTAGTTTGGCTGGTCCGGAGTCGATTGTAACGAGTTGAGACGTGCTGTAGTCAAGAATTTGGACATTTGCGGTTGCTACCGCAGCAAGTAATCTAATAATTGGAAAGAGAGAAAGGGATAGTGTTTTGAATTTATATGAAAAGGGCTTTAATTTTTATTGAGACTCTTATGAACTCTTTTACCAGATTCCGTTGTGACTGAAGAGGATTGATTTTCTTTTACAAGTTCCTTTTTATATCGGGCTGTAAGTTTATTACGGTGCCGTTTATTAATTTTAACATAAATAGTCTGTCCTGGGATGTAGTCTTTTAGGGGTATTCTCGTCCTATTATGAAATTCTAAGTCTTTTTCCTGCTTGTTTTTTAGCCTTTGTATGTTATTTAGTCTTGCATTTTCGTACTGTTCAGGATTTATGTAAACTTTGCGTCCAAAAAAAGCTTAAAGTGGTTTCTGTCCTGTTGTTGAGTGTATAGAGAAAT
Organism: Heteromyza rotundicornis; assembly: GCA_951394025.1. Taxonomy (NCBI): domain Eukaryota; kingdom Metazoa; phylum Arthropoda; class Insecta; order Diptera; family Heleomyzidae; genus Heteromyza; species Heteromyza rotundicornis. The sequence continues at coordinate 59,761,234 of OX596010.1, read as the reverse complement.
TGTATTCGTAGAGTGCTCTATCGAGAAGTTCTTCAAATGATCTTTCTGTGTCTTCGGTCTTTAAACATCTCAATATTTCGGAAAGGGTTGAATGAAATCGTTCAATCTGTCCATTTGCTTTACTCATATGGGGTGGTGTCCTATAAATTTGTATTCTTAGTGCATCTTCAACCATAAAGGTTATTGAATGAGAATTAAGAGATTTTTCGTTGTCAATAATTATTGTTTCGGGTATACCAAAAGTGAATTGTAAAAGCAATTGTCTAAGAGGCTCGCGTATATCTTCTGTAGATCTAGACTTTATTATTCGAGCTTGTGCGTTAGAGCTGTCAAAAAATTTGCCCGATCTGTCTCGAAAGTGGCTTAAATAACGCAAATACACCAAAAACTCTTAAGTTTGAAATTTCAAGCCGATCCGATAACGGCAACCCGGCCCGCAAAGGCCCTGAAGTTGGCCAAAACGGGCTAACACTTGTATGGGGGAAAAAAATAAAACATAAATTTTAAGTTCGTTTTAGATTAAGAAAAATACGAGAAAAAAACCATAATTAAGCATTTTTGGCGGAAACCACCCTAGAATTAATTAAAAAACATTTTCGTAAAAATTAAAAAAAAAAAAAATCAATAATAATTTTTTTTGGACAGCTCTATTGTGCGTATTTCGAATATTTGTCGATTGCTGTCAGTATTAATTTCTTCTCAGTTTTGGGCAGCTCTATTGTGCGTATTTCGAATATTTGTCAATTGCTGTCAGTATTAATTTCTTCTCAGTAATATAGATGTCGATATGAAAGATTTGTCCAGGGTACTCAGGGATTGGGGTTGGTTGTATTTCAGGTTTGTTGGGATGTCTGTCATATTTGTTTTCTGCACATGTCTTGCACTGTTTGACTATTTTCTTTATTTTAGCTAACATATTTGGGAAGTAAAATTTTTCCATAAGTTGATTTTTATTTTCTACAGCGTTTCTGTGAGATCTTTTGTGTTCAAGGATAATTTGTTGCTCTTGCTGTTCGTCTGTCACCAAATCTTGAGCTTTTGATTGTGTGAACCGGATTTTGAAGTTATTGAAGTGCGTAGGGTAAAGTATTTGAATTTGGGCCATTATTTTTTCTGAGGTAAATATACCATTTATTACCGCAGGGTTAAAATAACGATTAAGTATAGATTTGAGATCATTTGCCAAATATTGGGGCCTAACAATTGTATTTCTGTGATATGTCTGGAATGGACTTTTAAATTCATATTTATTATCATATGCTGTTAATAGCATCTGTCGTTAGGTGAAATTCTTTTTTAAAATTGGGATATGTTAACATTACTTCTTAGAGATGAGTGTATTTTTAATTCTGTTGAATGACTCTTTTGCTGAATCATTCAGATAGATTAGGGTTTTTTGGATTTTTTGACACTCTTCCGTCTTTTTCTCTCAGAAGATTTGTTAAAGGTTTTGCTATTTTTGCATAGTCTCTTATGAATCGTCTATAGTATCCAGAGAGACCGATGAATGCTCTCAAATCTCTGAGTGTTTTTGGAAAGGTGTAGTCAACTATGGAGACTAAAAATCCTAAAAATTCTATTTGTTTCTTAAAAAATTCGCATTTGTCTATTTCCACTTTCATGTTTGCATTCTGAAGTGTTTCAAAAATTTCGTATATATTTTCCGCGTGGGTTTTTTCATCTTTGCTGAATATCGTCGATATACACGTAACATATCCTTCCGATATGTTTTCTAAAAATGTCGTCTAAAGCGCGTTGGAAAATCGCAAGTGCATTTTTTAAGCCAAAATGTAATCTTGTGAATTCGTACTTGCCATTTTTCACCGAAAAAGCTGTTTTCTCTACGTCAGATTCGTATATCTGGTGGAAACCACTTTTCAAATTGATTACTGAAAAAAATTTGTTTTTCTCTAACACCTCATTGATATCAGGAATCGGATAGCGGTCAGCTATCGTAATTGCGTTGAGTTTCCTGTAATCAATTACTAATCTGTATTTTTTTTCATTCAATGCATCCTGTTTTTTTGGAACTGTCCGGGTGAATTGGATGGGGACCGTGAAGGTCTGATAATTCCCTCATTTAACAATTTTATTATTTGCGTTTCAACTTCATCCTTTAGAGCCATGGGGTATGGGTAATATTTTGTGTAAACCGGTTCATTACAATTTGTTCTAATGGAAGCAACAACTTTTGTGGTATAGGTTAGTTTTTCATTGGGATCAGAAAAAAGGTCAAAATGTTGTTCAACTAGTGATTTCATTACTTGTTTTTGTCGGTTACTCATGTGATCCCCTCGAATGTCAATTAGGTTTACGTCCTGCGACATTAGCTGTTTTAATTGAATTTTTAGGGAATTATTAACTGTCATAAAGTTATGTTTAGTATGAATTATGACACATAAATCTTTAAGGCTATCGTTGCCTAAAACCGCATTGAAAGAAACTAGAGATGGGAGAAGGAAGAATTTTAGATTTACATGTGTCAAGTTGAACAAGTTGACATACGTGTGGTGTGTGATTTCTATTTGGCCAGATACAGAATTTTTATTTGATCCTGTATCTACTAGAATTTTAAGGATTTCACCGTTCTTCGCTTTACTTTCGAAATAAGGAAGAGAAGAGTTCTTTAATCTAAAAAATGGATATCTGTAAGGGTTTCGCAATTTTGCTGGGGGGGGTCGTAATATTGGATATAATTTTCTGCGTTATTCTGATCATTATGCTCATAGTATTGTGATTCGTGATTTGTGAAAATTGGGTTTTCTGGGTTTAGTGTAGTGTCTATATGGTAATTTCTCTGAATTTTTGCCGGTGGTGTGGTAAATGTTTGAGCTTCTGGTCGCTTCCCTGTGTATTTGTAGTCTGGTCTGTTGGCGTAATTCACAATGTTTAATTTTATACTTCTGTCGACATCCATGGGTTCTGGTTTTGGTTGCGGTTTTGGCGCAAATGGCCGTGGGGGACGGTAACTGTATGGGTTTGGCTGGAGCTGTGGTCTGAAAAATGTTCCTTGGGGATATTGTTGTGGTTTTACATGAACTGGTTGTGTGTAACGTTGTTGATAGGGCTCGTACGATCTGAATGCTTGGTGTGGTTGTGGCATGTGTGCCAGTTCTGAGTAAAATCTTTGGGTTGGGATAGCATTTCTTGGGGGTAATTGTTGTCTTGGTTAATTGTTTACTCTCTTTGGGAATTCATATTGGTGGTTTGCATGATTAGTTCTAAAATTTTGGTTTTCTAATTTTAAGCAAAGGTGTAATGCTTCTGGCAAGTCCTTTGGCTCTCTCATACCTAGGAGTCGGGGAAGGTCACCGGAGAGTCCCCTTACAAATGTGTCGAGGGCCTTACCGCGATAATTATCGGTGAGTAGCCTGACTGACTCCTGGTTTATTTCCATGCAACCTATTTTGTTAACTATCAGCGATAAATGTGAGTAGACCCGTTGATAAAATTCTTGAATAGAATTTCGTCCTTGTATAAGGCACGTGGTTTGGTATTCAAGCGTACCCAAATCGCGCTTATCAGCGTAATGGGTTGTCAGACAGCGAGAGATTGCGTTCCAGTCTAAAGGGGTGTTGTCTGCATTCCCAACCATTTTATTCCTAACTATATTTAGTATCCCAAAATACTTCGGACTTCCTGTAGATGGTTCATAAATTTTCAAAATGCGCTCTACGCTTTTCTTCCACGAACTGAATTCAGCAGGATTACCTGAAAATTATCGTAGGGATCGAACGACGTCCGGTGTTTTGTCCATTTCACCTAAGTGGTTTTGATGTCTTTCGTCTATTGGCTGATCTATAACTACCTCTGGATTTGCGTCAGCGTTGAGTACGTTTCTAATTATTTCTCATCCTTCCGACATCAGCATTTGGGAAACTAAGTTTCGTATTCCATTTGCTAAGTCTGGTGCTATCTGTACAGTGGTATTAGGAACAGGAAGGGGCGCTATGTTGTTATTCCCTAAAACGGGGGGTCCGTTCAAGTTGCTTGGGTTTGCCATTTTTATTTATGTTTATTCTAAGGAAAGATATTGATTTCTGATTCAAAAAGGTAAAATTAATTTTGACTTTTATTATGTTAACAAATTTTAGTAAAACTTGACTGTGTTTTATTTTAGGATTCCTATACAGTTTTCGTTACTTAATAGCTAATTCTGAAATTAATTTTAATTTTTTATTTTTTGTTCTTATATTTTTATATTTTTTATCTTAATTACTATTTTCTCGGATCTTAACTTAAAAAAAAAATTTTACAAAATTTTTCTTAAATAAACTTACAATATTAATTGAATCCGCATCGTCCGCTACTACCTTTTGAAGCTCCGGTTCCGGTTGGATTGTCCTTTTTGCTGCTGCTACTTGGGTCCGCCCTTAAACACTTGAACTCCTGGTTGGGTGTTTAACAGTTTTTACTTTATTTAAAGTTTTGATTGTTTAATTGTTTTTATTTTATTAGAATGTTTTGATTATATTTATTTTATTTCTTATGTAATTTTAGCTGGTTGGCTAAGTGTCTTTACTTTATTTAAAGTTTTGGTTGCACGTCACTATTTTAAACTGAGTGGCATATGGAATTTTTTTTAAAATTTATATGTTTTTTTTTAATAGTTTTTCAATGTTTTATTTTAGACTTAGTGGCCCTTTGTATGTTATTCAATGTTTTATTTTGAATTTAGTGGCACTTTGTAGTTCATTAAATGTTTTATTCTAGTAAAGAACAATTAATTACTATTTTTCGACACGGGCAATTATTTTTTATTTATTAGCGTGGGCTTTTTTTAAACTTATTATTTATCTTGAGCTTAAATTCTATTTTTTTTACTTAGGCGTAGTTATTATTTCTATTTTTTAGCTTGGGCGCCAGATAATTAAACAACAAGCTTCGGATGCGAACTGAATTTTCATTTTTGAATTTTGAATAACTTAGCCTAAACTTAATCGAAAGGAAGAAGAAGAAACACACGCAATCTGTGTTGTCAGCATTTTAACATTATTAAAATGCAGCATTGCACCGGATGCGTGTGCGCTGTAACTGGATGCGGGAACGCAGCTTTAATTGTATAAAGCTGCGTTGCCAAAAATATTAAATTGGTATGTGTTAACTTATATACATATTTGGTACTTTAAGAATACTTTGAATTCTTTTAAAAAACGCCCTAAAACTATGCTTTGATTTTTTTTAAACATACTATGATTTTTTGAAATAGAAAAGAACAACAGTATTCTTCATTTCAAACGCCTAATGAAAGAGCAAGACGATTGAAATTGAAAACATTTGTTTTAAAAATGAAAACATAAATGTACTGTTGAAAAAACTATGTTTTGAAATGCAAATTGAAAACAAAATGTTTAATTTTAAAACATGTTTTTTCTTTCAGTGTATAGATAGGTTGATACTTCAAATGGTCTCTTTTTGTGACAGAGTGAATCGTGCGATTATATTCCCTGACTGCTCTATAAATTGCTTCTACATCATCTAGAAGTCTAAATTCTTCTTTGATACAACGAGAAATTTCAATTAAAGTAGAATGTACACTTTCTACTTGCCCATTTGTTGTACTATGCCTGGGACCACGATATCGTATTTCGATGCCAAATCTTTCCATTAAAGATTTAAATTATACTGAACTGAATTCTGGTTTATTGACCATTGTAAGTAGGGTTCCCAACTCCAAAACATTGGTTTGCGGGACAGCGTTGATGAAAATGCGGGAAATGACCCAAAAATGCGAATATAAGGTTCAATCGAGAATGAAATCATATATATTGGACATTTTTTTCTGGGAGGAATGTTATTTAAATTCTTCAGACTTTGCTCCAGTAATGAGATGGTCCTTCTTCAATTTCCCTTTTTTACCACTTTTCATCCATTTTTTCCCCTTTTTTCTCTTTTTATTAATTGTTTCCCTTTTTTGTCCCTTTCTCATTTTATTTCCCATTTTTTCCCATTATTACTCTTCCTCCCTTTTGTTTCCCATTACTCGCAGAAAAAGACAACAATTAACTAAAATTATTTAATTAATTGAAAAAAATCAAATAATTAAAAAATATTCAATTATTTGAAAAAAATTAATTATTTGAAAATAAATATACAAATAATTACAAATATTCAATTAATTAAAAATATGCAATTAATTGAAAATATTTAATTAATTGAAAAATATTTAATTAATTGAAAATTTTCAATTAATTGCCATCGAAATATTTTTTAATTAGAATTAGAGACCGACCGCTTGTTTAATTTCGGCCAAAACTGAAATGGCCGAAATTTTTTATTTTTTTTCGGCCGAATTGAATATTTCATTGCTAATTACAAATTTTTCAATTAGAATTACATTTTTTATTGCCAATTACCAATGCTTTAAAAAATCAATTATTTAATCCCAACACTGGGTGGGATGACATAAGGCAAACGGAATAAGGGCAATTGACGTTAATACCATTTCAAAAGGACACAAAGTAAATTGCTTGATGTTATCTCTAGCCCTGAATTTTTCCCAAATTTAAGAATTCGGGATGTGGTCGGAGATTCGGAAGTTCTGAAGGCGTTAAGTTAATTTTTTTTAAAATATTTTAAAGTGGAAGAAGGTGGTCTGATTGTTAAAATAGGCATTTGACATTTGAGTTTCGATAATTTCTACCTTTTCAAAACGGGAAATTATTTTTGGTTCGTGCCTTCGATATATGAAGTGAAAAACTTAAAAGCAAATTGACTCGATACAATGAAAACCATCTTGTTACTACATGTCTTAAAACTTGTTTGTATTCTAAATCAATATGCATTGAGAGAAATTGATAAGGACATGAATAAGGACATGGATAACGACCAGATATCCTTTGTGGAACTACAAGACATCATTTGTCTGCCAACGGTCTGAAATGGGTAAGTTAACCGGAAACAGGTGCTCCAAAGCGGTAACGTCTGAACGAATTGACAGACGAACCATCCAGTTATCCCAGAACAATCCTTCTATCTGCTCCATGCAAATCAGGTACGAGCTAAAACTTTCTGAGAGTGCAGTTATAATCAGAATACGTCTAATAGAAGCCGGTTTTAGCAAAATGGTTGGCATTTTCTAAGGTAAAACAAGTTAAAACAAGGAACATTTTGTGGACCAATGTAAGCAGAATCGTTCTTTTTAACTCTAATGGTTGTCGGTAATATTTAATGAAACCACCATTGACAGTGGAAAAGCCCCAGTACACACTTGGACCAACTGACGTGTACCTGCTATTTTTTTGCTCGCAGCTGTATATCTAAATTTTTAATTTCTTGAGGAAGGAGCGGAACACTAGCACCCATAGTCTAAAATTTTGTATTATACCTTTAATCCGTTTAATTTGTTTGTCACCTAGACCCTTTGGAGATTCAAATTTAAATTCATTAACGCTTAAAGAAACCTAAGTAGTAAATTTTAATTTTGAATAGGCGTATACGTTGGTAGGTACTTGGCGGTTTTACAAAATTTTAAATTGATTTCTTTATTATTTCATATTGTATTTTGTTACTTTCATATGTAAATACTAAAAACATTTTTTTTTTAATTTTTGAAAACAATTGTTTTATTTAAAATTTTAACAAAGGTTTTATTCTAAAACTTTTTTGAAGAAATTTGTTTCTAATATTTTTTGTTTAAAAAAAATAAAAAATACGTGGTATAAAATTGAGGAGTTTGGGACCCCCTGCAACTCTGTGCTCTTGTTTACTCAAGAGAATCTGGTAACCCTAAAAGGAACCAAACCAGTTTAATCGAACAGTTCCTAAGTTTTTAAACCGGTATAGTGTACACCAGTGCTGCCAGAAACGGGGATTTCGCCCTCTTTTCTGGGATTTTCGTACCAAAAAATTACGATTTTTTTAGTTTTAATTAAATTAAATCCATTTTTTTTTCAATAGAAATTTCCCTCAAAAAAGGGCAACCATATTAAAATATGTTTAATATTTTTAAAAAGTATTTTAGACAGTTTCAATAGATTTAATGCTTTGATTTAATCTGGAGATATATTAAAAACCAACTTCACCAGGAGTCGAAGCAAATGTTGGTACTTCTTTCAAAAATAGTCCTGAAACCTGAGGTACTTGAAATAATTGCTTCAGGCAAAGAAATTATATATGATCTCATAGTTAACCAAAGCACTGATCTTTCCTCTGAGAATATGCAATTCAATAGTGAGTTCCCGGGTTTCTGGGATTTAGAAAACGTTCGGGATCCCGGGATTTCGGGATTCGGGATCCCGGGATTGAATGCCTTAATTTCCAACCAAAATGATACTGCTATATTTAAGAAATAGAATCGACACATATTTTTCGTTTTCTATGTTTACAAAAAATATAACTATATGAGTTGCTATTGAAAACCAGCTTTTTAAATTAATTTTTTCTGGGACACTGGTGTCTTTCATACTTATTTTGGTTGAAAATTGTTTTGCCATTTTTGGACAGAAGTTAACCAAATTCATGATAAATAGAATTTGGTTAACATTTTCTCTATTCTTCTATTTCTATGAGCTCTGTATGAGTTTGTTCAATTATTATTTTTTAATCTTTTGGAAAAATTTTTGTATGAAGAAATTTAATGTTGAAAGTGTTCAATAATTCATTTTTAATTTCGTACAAATCCTCAGGTGTACATGAAATTCCTTTTTTTAAGTTAGGTCACAAAAATTCTTTAATTAACGAACTAAGTATAAAACATTTATTTATTAAGTAAATTAATATTTAAATTATTCAATAACCTTTCAAAATTTGAACCTTTTGATACTCCATAACCAAACGTAGCATTTCTCATAGATTTTTTAACGCTGAACAAGATGGTGTTCTCAGTATATTTCTATAACACATGTTTTTGAGAAATTCAGGATATAGGAGTCACAAAATAGCAAAATTTATAAAATTCAGTAATTTATAAAAAAATTCTTACGTCATCGTTTAGTGCTAACATTTATCTTCAGAACAAGGTAATACTCAAATTTTCACGATGGCTTGTTTTGAATATATGAACGGTTTATTTTAGTGCCATTAATTATTTTGGAGTTTATTATAACTCTAAGTTCCAGTGATGTAGAACGCGGTACTTCAAAAAGTAAACCAATTGGTCCTTAAAGATTTTATGATACGAGGGTTGCTCGATAAGTTTCCGGAATGGAACAACCCATATGTCCTATGTGGTTCCCAATATTTTTGTTGTAAAATTTGCCAGCTTTTAGCGTAACTTTCTTCAGATGACAAACATTTTTTTCGGCCCCAAATGTGTCCAGAAATTTTTTTAAAAGATTATATAAAGCAAACAAATTTATTTGAATTTTGCCATAATATTTTACGATTTTAAGTGTAACAAGAGTGCAGAAGATTGTATTAATCGATTGGTTCGCACCAGTGTCGTATCCAGGAATAAATTTCGGGTCGGGCCCAAATGGCCAAATTGAGAAAAAAACTAGAGAGTGGACTATCTTCGGCTATACCGAAGCTGAAATACCCCCACACAGTAGGAAGAAGTACCTTGAACATAAAAAATTGTGGTCTCAAGACCCTATTTTGAGCCAATTATAGGTGGTTTTGGAGCCCGGACCATGTCCAAAATCCATTTCTAAAAATTTCCAAATAAATCCACAAAAAAAAAAAAAATTGGTCTCAAGACCCCATTTAGACCCTTATATATGTGGCTGCGGAACCTCGGACCATGTCAAAAATACGTTTCTAAACATTTCCAATCGAATACAACAATAAAAAATTTTTACCTTTTTTTTCGGTGTATGGGAGCCACGCCCAGTTTTTGTCCGATTTGGCTGATTCTCGAACTTGATCTCAGTATTCACGAGAAAAACATGTAAAAAAAGTTTCAAGTCGATATCTCCAAAACTGCGACCGCTATCGTGCGGACGGACAGACGGACAGACGGACGGACAGACAGACGGACATCGCTAAATCGACTCAGGAGGTGATACTGATCAAGAATATATATACTTTTCCATACCGGACACGCCTCCTTATGGGCGTTACAAACGTTGTGACAAAGTTAGTATACCCTGCCACAGTGAGTTTGGGGGTTTAAAAATAGAGAGTGGACTATCTTCGGCTATACCGAAGCTGAAATACCCCCATACAGTAGGAAGAAGTACCTCGAACATAAAATGTGGTCTCAAGACCCTTTTTCCATTTCTAAAAATTTCCAATCAAATCAACAAAAAAAAAAAAATTGGTCTCAAGACCCCATTTAGACCCTTATATATGTGGCTTCGGAACCTCGGAGCATGTCAAAAATACGTTTCTAAACATTTCCAATCGAATACAACCATAAACTAGAGAGTGGACTATCTTCGGCTATACCGAAGTTGAAATACCCCCACACAGTAGAAAGAAGTACCTCGAACATAAAAAAATGTGGTCTCAAGACCCTATTTTAAGCCAATTATAGGTGGTTTTGGAGCCCAAACCATGTCCAAAATCCAATTCCAAAAAATTCCAATCAAATCCGAAAAAAAAAAAAAAATTGGTCTCAGGACCCCATTTAGACCCTTATATATGTGGCTTCGAAACCTCGGACCATGTCAAAAATACGTTTCTAAACATTTCCAATGGAATACAACAATAAAAAAGACTTAAAAATTTGTACCTTTTTTTTCGGTGTATGGGAGCCACGCCCAGTTTTTGTCCGATTTGGCTGATTCTCGAACTTGATCTCAGTATTCACGAGAAAAACATGTAAAAAAAGTTTCAAGTCGATATCTCCAAAACTGCAACCGCTATCGTGCGGACGGACAGACAGACGGACATCGCTAAATCGACTCAGGAGGTGATACTGATCAAGAATATATATACTTTTCCATACCGGACACGCCTCCTTATGGGCGTTACAAACGTTGTGACAAAGTGAGTATACCCTGCCACAGTGAGTGTGGGGGTATAAAAAGACTTGAAAAATGTTTAACTTTTTTTTCGGTGTATGGGAGCCACGCCCAGTTTTTATCCCATTTGGCTGATTCTCGAACTTGTATTCACGAGAAAAACATGTACTCAAAGTTTCAAGTCGATATCTCCAAAACTGCGACCGCTATCGTGCGGACGGACAGACGGACAGACAGACGGACATCGCTGAATTGACTCCGGCGGTGATGCTGATCAAGAATATATATACTTTTCAATACCGGACACGCCTCCGTATGGGCGTTACAAACGTTGTGACAAAGTTAGTATACCCTGCCACAGTGAATGTGGGGGTATAACAAGTGAGTAAGTTTCAGTCGGGCAAGCCGACTTATATATACCCTACACCTACTGGGCCATATTGTATCCGCCATCTTGAATTTTGAAAATGCGACATCAAATTCGAAATCAGCGACCCCAAAAACCACACTAAACAAAATTTCATACTGTTTTGATGAAATCTTAAAATTTCGGTAAAAACACGATTTTTACTTATATGGGAGATAGGCGTGGCAGTCGACCGATTTCGCCCATTTGCAATACCAACTCCTTCTAGGGCCTAAAAAGGATAAATACAAAATTTGGGTTCCCTACCTTTCTTCTAGCTCCTGCAATCGTGTTTACAAGAAATGAGGACGGACAGACGGATAGGGCTAAATCAACTCAGGAGTGACGCTGATCAAGAATATAAATACTTTTCCATACCGGACACTTCTCCTTCTTGGTGTTACAAATATCAGACCAAAGTGAATATACCCATACCTCATGAGGTGTTGGGTATAAAAACAGTACAATTCGAAAAGGGTACGGATTTTGTACCCTTTTTATACCCCCACACTCACTGTGCAAGGGTATACTAACTTTGACACAACGTTTGTAACGCCCATAAGGGGGCGTATCCGGTATGGAAAAGTATATATATTCTTGATCAACATCACCGCCGGAGTCAATTTAGCCATGTCCGTCTGTCTGTCCGTCTGTCCGTCCGTCCGTCTGTCCATCTGTCGGTCCGTCAGTCCGTCCGTCTGTATGTCCGTCCGTCTGTCCGCACGATAGCGATCGTAGTTTTGGAGATATCGACTTGAAACTTTGGGTACATGATTTTCTCGTGAATACGAGAATCAGCCAAATCGGACAAAAACTGGGCGTGGCTCCCATACACCGAAAAAAGGTCAACATTTTTCAAGTCTTTTTTATTGCTGCATTCAATTAGAAATGTTTAGAAACGTATTTTTGACATGTTCCGAGGTTCCGAAACCACATATATAAGGGTCAAAATGGGGTCTTGAGACCAATTTTTTGTTATTGGTCGATTTGATTGGAAATTTTTAAAAACGGATTTTGACGTGGTCCGGGCTCCAAAACTATTTATAGGTGGCTCAAAATGGGGTCTTGAGACCACATAATTTTATGTTCGAGGTACTTCTTCCTACTGTGTGGGGGTATTTCAGCTTCGGAATAGCCGAAGATAGTCCACTCTCTAGTTATACCCTACACCTCATGAGGTATTGGCATATTCATTTTGGTCTGATGTTTGTAACACCAAGAAGGATAAGTGTCCGGTATGGAAAAGTATATATATTCTTTATCAGCGTCACTTCCTGAGTTGATTTAGCCCTATCGGTCTGTCCGTCTGTCCGTCTATCCGTCTGTCCATCTGTCCGTCCTCTTTTCTTGTAAACACGATTGCAGGAGCTAGAAGAAAGCTAGGGATCCCAAATTTTGTATTTATCTTTCTTATGCCCTTGAAGGAGTTGGTATTGAAAATGGGCGGAATCGGTCTACTGCCACGCCTACCTCCCTGTCTGTCCGTCTGTCCGTCCTCTTTTCTTGTAAACACGATTGCAGGAGCTAGAAGAAAGCTAGGGATCCCAAATTTTGGATTTATCCTTTTTAGGCCATAGAAGGAGTTGGTTTTGCAAATGGGCGAAATCGGTCGACTGCCACGCCTATCTCCCATATAAGTAAAAATCGTGTTTTTACCGAAATTTTAAGATTTTATCAAAACAGTATGAAATTTTGTTTAGTGTGGTTTTTGGGGTCGCTGATTTCGAATTTGATGTCACATTTTCAAAATTCAAGATGGCGGATACAATATGGCCCAGTAGGTGTAGGGTATATATAAGTCGGCTTGCCCGACTGAAACTTACTCACTTGTTTTTATTTAGTTTAGTAGGGTAGACGGGGTAGGATTCGCCACTGGGGAGCATAAGCCACCCCCACTTTTTTAAAAAACTAAAAACTCTTTGAAATTGACAGTATTGGTAGTTTGTGCATATATCGATAAAGTTTCTTCCCTAAGTACATGACCTTTCTACCTCAATCGTGATCACTGCAAAACGTGTTTGTTTGTTTTTAGGGGTGCTGCGAATTTTTTTGGGTAAGTAAATTTGGTTATAATATATAAGGTTTTTGCATTACATGGAGTAAAAGCTCGACTTGATTCAATTTCTTACAAGTAATAATATGAAAAAAGAATTTGTGTGGGTGGGAACACCTGGGGCACATTCGCCGAATCGTGGGGCACATTCAGTGTATTTGGTATAAAAAACCGACCAAAAAATGTAAAAGAAGAGAAAAAAAAATAATCAATGATTCAAGCTCGTCAATTAATTTGGAAAATTCATTTACTAATTTTTTTTACATTTTGTGAAAAATTTCCTCTAAAAAAGTAAATAAGTCATTTATTTAATGTTTTATTTTAGCTTCTGATATTCAATACTTAAATAAAATATTACATTTAACCCTTTCGCGAATTAGTTACCATATGGCAACATCACACTTTAAGACTATGTGGACCAGCCTCGGTACAATTTACAAAAAAAAGTAAATGCCTTTTTTCCTTTGGTTTATTAGAAGTATTTCTGTAAAAACATTTTTTTTTTCGGTTTGTTGAATAGCAACAATTTCCGTTTTTCATTGCACCATATTGACGCGAGAAATTTTTTACCGAAAACATCACTTAAGACATTTAAATTTAATTGTTTAAAAAAAATTATTTGAAAAAAACTGTTGATGCAATAAAGTAAAAAAATAGTCATACTACATGTTTGCATTTTTAAAAATTCAAAAATTTAATTCTCGTAGCTGTGGCGATTTTTTTAAATGCACGTGTTGCCATTTGGCAACAATTCCATTTAATTGTATATTTTTTTGTACGTGTCTAAATTTGAATTTTGCTACAGTTGCTACACGTTCAATGAAAATATACTTATAATTTTGTCCTTCTTATTTTTTTTTCAGCATTTTTATACTATATAACTATTGTATGCATTATATTATATGTATTTTATGAAAAAAAGGTTTATGTTAAAAAAAAATGTATTTTGAACTGGTATGAATAAAATTGATGTAAATAAATGCACACTTACAATGAATTTGACTTTGATTAACTTTAATATATAAGTAAATGTAAAAATATTTAATGTATTTTTTAGGAACAAAAAGTTTTTTGTTAGAAAAATTCATTTTTAAATGTAATACATAAACTTATATAAATGCACATATGCAATAAATTTGATATTGAAAATTTTTAGACCGTTAAGCAAATTTGTTGCCATATGACAACATTCCAAAAAACTACTTTCAAATAACTTTTTTTTTCAAATTTGGATTTTTTATCATTATTAGCATTATTAATAGCAATAATTAACGGATAATAGATTTTTAAGGCTCGAAATGAAAAACATGTAGCAAAGGGTTCAAAACAAAAAAAAAAACACTCCTGAAAAAATTTCTCGAGAATCCTGAAATAAGGACTTGTTTGTAAATTTGTTGATGTCTTCGGAGCCCACTACTTAAATTGAGCATGCTAAACACTTAATTAGTCAAGATACGGTTCAATACATAGAAATACCTGCAGAAAATATTTCGGAAATGGAGGGAGATAGTTTAATTTCATGCGAATCATTATCGAATGATGAATCGGAGAACGAAAGCGAATAGTTTAATCATATTTGTTAGTTTATGCAGATTCAATAAAATTTAATAAAATGTGTTACCTATTATTTATCATGTGAATATTTTTAGTTTCAAATTTTGAGCATTTTCGGGTCTCATTTTTACGTTTTTGATAATCAGGATTATATGAGGTGGGCGTAAAATATTAAAAATAACTCTTAAATTTTAAGGTTTTTTGAAAAAGTTAAAAAATTCTTTTATTTTTTAAAAGTTAAAATAAAAGTAAAAGGTAATTCTCATAAATGGTGTTTATGAACCTGTGCACTCGTGTACTTTGGTATTCGGTTCAATTTTAGTTTTTTTCAAAGTGGTACAAAAGTGGGCGGAGCATTTTAAATATATTTTTTTTAAATTTATTTTAAATATATATATGGCTTAATAAAAACAGAGTAAAAAACAAGTTTTTTAAAATATAACCCTTTAACCGACTAAAAAGCAGAAAATAAATTTTCTTTAAATTAATTTCAGCAATTTCGATTTAAAATTAAGGGTTTTTGGGTACTTTCCTCTGAATATTATTGCAGATTTTATAGTCGCCAAAAACCCTTAATTTTAAATCGAAATTGCTGAAATTAATTTAAAGAAAATTTATTTTCTGCTTTTTAGTCGGTTAAAGGGTTATATTTTAAAAAACTTGTTTTTTACTCTGTTTTTATTTTCTACTTTTTTTTTATTTTTTTTTTTAATTTTTTTCCCCCCTTTTTCCCCCTTTTTTTCCCCTTTTTTACTCTTTTTCCCGAATGCGAACCTAAGTAAAAAATTTCAGCCTTGTAGCTAACAAAATACGAAAGTTAGGTCTTTAAATTGGCTCCATCCCGCTCCCCTTTGCCCCCACACCCCCCTTTCCAAAGGGTAAAAAATTTCATTTTGTCAATAAGAACTCACCTACCAACATTGTAGCTTGAGGGAATTGGAAGTTATGGCATGTTTAAAAAAAAGTTTGAGTCTCCCCACGGCCCCCTACGCCTCTGATGGACCCCAAAATTTAATAGAATGCATTGTCACCGGAGTTCTATCAGTGTTCCAAATTTCAGCTCTCTAGCTCATGTGGAAGTGTATGAAAAAGCTCGCCGCAGATTTGAGGATATATATATATATATATATATATATATATATATATATAGTCCGCCCAAAGCAAGTTAATATAAGGGTTATAAAAAGCACTTTGATTTTGTGAGATAAAACAAAAAATATTCTTCGCAAAAGAAATTTAGAAAAAAAGGAAGCCAAAATAAATTAATATAAGATAAAAAAAAATCAATTAAGAAACAAAAGCCGCCTAGGTTTTTTCGAAAATTCCTTTATTATATCGTCTAGTCACTAGACTCTAGTGTAATTGAAATTTCCTGGTAGATATTCAATGAAGAGTGCTGAATGTCGCTCATTTGAAATAGTAAACACTGGCATGAACGCCGGTATTTTTATATTTATAACATGTCACTCTCAAAGAATTAATATGTTTGGAGAACGTTTGCTTCAAATATACAACTTTTGAATACAAATTTAATCGAAAAAACAAACAAAAAAATTTGCTCCAAATTAAGTCGTTTTGCCGCAAATAATAAAAAAAATTGCAACAATTTAAAAAAGTTTCCAATTAAAGTATTGCATTTTACTTTTACTGGAAACTTACTAAAATTGCTGCCAGTAGAAAACTAATTTTTAATAAACGTTTACATTGTTAAAATCGAATTCGATATAAGCTTTGTTTTTATCGACCAGAACGAAAGTAGCTCAGTGGCACAGCGTGTATGTGCGCAACTTATAAACCGTACGTCCCGCGTTCAAATCCTGGCTGAAATTACATTTTTTTTTTTCGTTACTTAAACGTTGGTTGCAAACGAAACAACAAACGAATGTAGTTTGTCTAATTTTTCGTTTCTTACGAACGAAAAAATTCTTTGATTGTAGCGAAACATAAATATCCTATAGAAATGTCAAGTGTGGAAGCAAACGGTTAATCCAAAAAGCAATTATAATTGCCTCGACTGGAATAGGAATTCAGAAACACAGAAACAAAAAAGTAACAAATATCAATGAAAAAATGCATTGTCCCAATTTAAAAATCATAGAGGTTCATTATGCTATGAAGAGTTCATAGAAGTTAAAGAACGATTCATTGAGAAAATAAATGTATTCATGGATTTTCAAAAAAATAATATATATATATATATAACAAAAAATAAGTGGATATTTCCTATGTCCCAATGAATAAATCATTAATTTTCATCCAAAGTTAGCTTTCATTGGTTGAATGAATCTCTATTCATTGGGACAATGAATACATTCATGGATGCTCAAAGGAATTTTTTAGGAATAAATTCATAAGGCCTATGAACAATTCATACACCAAGAGAAAAAACAGTTACGAAAACTGTTAAAAACTATCCGACAGTCGGAAAACTGTTTAATTGACAGCGAAAACTGCTACAATGATCAGTTTTTGCTTTTATTTTAACAGTTTTCACTGTCAATTTAACAATTTTTTGACTGTCGGATGGTTTTTAACAGCGAAACTGTTATTTTTTTCTCTCGGTGTAAAAAAATTTGAATCAGTGATGGCATTTGACGCGTCAACAAATTCATTTGACGTACAATTTTACGTGTCAGTCAAATTTGCTAGAATAAAGTATAATTGTATTAATACAAACTTGAGCAATTGCTACCTGCACTTACTATACTCAGAGATTTTACTTCAAAGCTAAAGCTAATTTTTATTAATACCACCCATTATTACTTTTTTTTGTCTTATATATAGGAGCTTACCCTAGTTTTTGTTGACAATTATCATATATAACTGCATTAAGAAGCTCGACCCCTCGAGGGTTGTAGTGTCACAAATTCGAGACCCAGGCCCTCGGGAGTTTGAAGCGGAGGTTAGAGTTTTAGTGTTCTGTGTGTATTATATTATACCTCACAAAATTTCAAACCGATAACTTCATTTTTTCAAATCAAAATGTTTTTTTAATATATATCGGTGTTAATAGATTCAGTTTATTTAAACCGATTCTTCATGAGTTTTAATGTCAGAAAAGATGCCATTTTATGATTTTTAAATAAAATATAAACTTAATTTATTAGCTCCAATAGATATTAAATATTTAATTTTTATATGAAAACATGCAGTCATCGGTTTACAGCGAGGTATAATTTACTAAAATCGAACAAGTCCATCATAGTTTTTCGAATTTTTTTACCTAATAAGTTTCTCTAAAATTTATTTTAAAAATAAAACATAAATGTAAAGCAAATTTAAAAATTAAATTTTCATACGGGTTTTTTCATTCATTGTAAGGGGCGTTTCATATTTATAAGGTCACCTTAAATTTTTAAATACTACGAATACAATGGATAATTTCTTTTAAAATGTTCATACAAAATTATCTACACTAAAAGTACTCTCTAAATATGCTGTAGTTGTTGTTGCAGTTTTTTTGTTGTTGAAACTAAACTTTTTTTTTATATTTTATGTGTTTCATATTTATAAGGGCACTTTGAAAAAAATTGGAAATTCTGTTCTCAAATATGAAAACCGGTAAAAGGTTTTTTTGTAAGTGATCGCCTTGATTTCGAATGACATTAAAAACACGAGTTTTCATACCAACTACCAAGTTTTTAATTAAATTCTAATCAAAATTCTAATTAAAATCTAAATCAGTTCAACCGCTAAACAGTTTTTACTAATGAAAAGCTGTAAAAATGCTTTATTATGAGGTGGAGCAAAACCCAGCTAGGATTTTACTCCTACATACAATACTGTCATCCCTAAAGAATTTGGTGAGGCCCTATAACTTCTGTTGCACAATGTAATTTAAAAAAGTGCAAATAAAAAAAGAGAAATATTTATTTAAATCCATATTTAGATTAAATATTTCCATATTTGATACAATTTTAAATATGCGCATATTTGATTTAAACAAAAACTGCTAAATACGTTTTCATTTGATTTCACTATTTTTTTCTCTCAGTGTGTGTATATGTTTTCGATTCCTGTTGCCATCCCTGACCAGAGCCAAGAATGGCTGTCAAAACGCACGAGTCAACATTTCTAAGTGTGTGAATGGGCTTCGCATTAGGTGGACAGCGTTTTACGGAAGTGTCAATTTGGCTGACTGAGAAGAAAAGTAGATGGGATGGGTGTGAAATATGGTATGTGCGTGCGTTCGAAATGAAATGCAATGATTCGGAAACAATTTACGACATTTATTTTCAGCGTCTATTCTTGTAACAATTTTGCTGATCACACTTTTCCTTTATATTGTACATTTCCAAATCACATGTGATTTGATTGTACTTCCGTTGTTCTTTCGCCGTATTGTTCGTTATTGAGACGAGAGTGTGCGAATGTGTTTGATATTTATTGTTTCGGTGTAATTTCTTCGTTTTGTTATTTCTTCGACGGAAATAAGCCGAATTGAGATTTGAGGTAGCAAATTACTATATGTGAACCTATATTATTCGCTAGTTAGTATCCAGCAAGTTTATAATTGAAATCTAAAATAAACGGTCTTAAAGGACCACTTTAAGCCTACCTACAACAGTGTGACATTGTTGATAGCTACCCCAAGAATGTCTCAGCTTGAATACTCCTCTTTTGACAACACTGCTCTGAGCGGAAAATGTTTTAAAATTAAACGAAAATGTTTTAAAATTTAACGATTTTGTTTTTAGAGCTTTGTACGAATTTTAAAACGCAAATGTTCAATTTTAAAACATTTTCTTCAAAATAAAAAAATTTTTTTTGTCAAATTTCTCAAATTCGAGACCGGGATTCGAACCCACCCTAAAGTGTGCAACAAATTTTTAAATTCATATTTATACTAGTTTTGGCTATAAGTTTCAGAGATCCCATTCCATATCAAACATGATTCTATAGGAAAAAAGCTCAGCTTTCGTTTAGGATTATTTCAAAAAAATTCCAAAAATGCCGATATTTGAGAAAAATTTAAAAAAAATAGAATCTACTTTTTTTGACATAAATAATTATTTTAAAAATATTACGGTATTTTTATTGGAAAGAACAGACAAAAATGAATAAGAAACGTCTATTGCAGTTTTTAAAATCGCAAATTCACAAGACTTACAATTAATCGCAAAAAAATCATCCCAAAACTTGGCAAACCCTGTATCTAGGCAACCGGTCAATATTTCCTCTCCCCCCTTTTGCCCAATTTATGTACTCTGATAGTACAACAAAACCACCAAGTTTCATCAAAATCGCAGACATGAAGGTTTTTGGCGGGTACACTTGACATGAAATGCCCCTATTATCAATTTCAAACGACTAACGAAAGAGCAAGACGATTGAAATTGAAAACATTTGTTTTAAAAATGAAAACATAAATGTACTGCAGAAGAAACAAAGTTTTAAAATGCAAATTGAAAAAAAATATTTTATTTTAATACATGCATTCAAGAATTACTTTCTTCGTCACCTTACATATTTTTCCTTTCTTATACATTTTCCCTAATGAATTTTTCTAATAAGTAAACGTTTGAAAACCTTAAAATTTATCCAAAATATTTCCGAATAACTTTTGTTTAAATAAAATTGTGTAATTTTTTGATTTGTACTTTTTAAGGTTATTGCGAAAAAGAATTTAATTAAAACCATCTGCAAAATAACATGATTGTATTTATTCATATTCGAAATTTAGGGAATATACATCAAAAAATCAAAAACAAATAAACGATGCGACAATCGTCTGCCGATCAACGAAAAAACATATAACCGAACATCAACGAAGATATCTCTCTCAAGCATGCATGCAAAATTCACATGCATGCAGAGAATTTTGATTGTTTTTACGCTGGCAAAAAAAGAAGGTGTTCTTACTAAAATGAAGCCCTAGATTTAGAAACAAATATTAGAGTTACAAAATTTTTCAAAATAATATTTTGTACAAAATTCTTATGAAAAAATCTTTAAAAAAAAAATCCATCAGTTTTTCATGCTAAGCTTTCTTGTACCAAAATTCGTTAGCGTTCACTTTGCACTTCGCAAACACATTTTGTTCAGGGTTTTTCAATCTGAGGGTGTCATATAGGTTTAACACTACTAGCAAAATTAAATTTTTTTGGAACACTTGAATTAGATCACGAGGTTGAGGGACTGGATGATCTTGATTTAACCATGTTGGCCATGCGTGCGCATGATGAATCTCAGGAGGAGAAACTGTCACAGGAAAGTGATGACACTCTGACAACGGAAGACCAACTATAATGGTAAGCATGACCAGCACTAAGGTTGCGCAGGTAAATCTGCACCATGCGAAAGCTGCTTCGGCAACGATCGCAAGGGTAATCACCAAGAACAATATTGGAATAGTGCTGGTTCCGGAACCCTGGGTCTTCAGGGGGCAGATAAGAGGTCTGCCATGTAAAGACACGCAGGTAATTTGGGACATACGATGCGAAAAACCAAGGGCTTGTGTGTTACTAACTAACGGTTTGAAATATATGTCTTTCAGAATTTCTTTCGGGAGACCTGGTAGCGGTACAAATCCCAATCAAAATCAAAGGGAACATACGCGACGTTGTGGTAGCGACAGGATATTTCCCAGGAGACGACGTCCATGCACCACCGGACTTAGTCACTAGACTGGTGAGCTACTGTAACGAGAAGAAGTTACCATTTACACTCGGGTGTGACGCCAACGCACATAACGAGGCGTGGGGCAGCACAGACAACAACCAAAGGGGTGAGTACCTTCTTGAATTTATTCTTAGTAATGAATTGGAAATTTGTAATGTTGGAAATACACCAACTTTTGTAACCAGCGCACGAGAAGAGGTCCTAGACATAACTATAGGAAATACTCTAATGAGGGGACTGGTTCACAATTGGAGGGTTTCTGAATAGCCATCGATGTCTGATCATAGGGTGCTAAGATTTGACATAGATGGCTCTCCATCAATCAATAAACGTATAAGAAATCCCAAGAAAACAAATTGGGATATATATCTAGATCATCTGAGCAATAATACAGTCCACAACAATAATACAGTGGCAACAATATCAAGAAGGAGCTAGAATTAGAAACAGCGGTAGACAACTTTAATAAAGTTATTAATGATACATATGAGGCAAGCTGTCCAATCAGCACAATATACTCATCAAAAGACGTACCATGGTGGAACAAAGATTTATCTAAACTGAGAACCAAGGTTCGCAGGTTGTTCAATCGGGCAAAAAGAACAGGAGATTGGTCGAACTATAGGAATACTCTTACAAACTATAGTAACGAAATCAGAAGAGCAAAGCGTTCGAGTTTCAGAAGTTTCTGTGAAAACATTGAGCATACCACTGAGGCGTCAAGACTCTATAAAGCGGTGGCCAAGAATAAAAGCATATCTTCGGTTAGTCTTAAAAAGGACGATGGAAGATTCACGGAAAATGAGGAAGATAAGGCCCAACTACTTCTAGACACTCTTTTCCCAGGGTCCTCAGGGACAACAACTGTACACCATATAGAATACATAGGTAGATCGAAGAAAGAGAATTGGAAGGTAGCGAACGGAATATGTACAGAAGCACGCATAAGATTGCCGGTGGGCACCTTTAAACCATTCAAATCTCCTGGTGCAGACAACATTTTTCCAGGACTACTTCAGAAAGGCATATAGTTTCTCCTATGCCCACTAATGAAAATTGCGAGAGGCAGTATCGCTTTGGGTTACATAAAAAAGATATGGAGGCGAGCAAGAGTGGTATTTATACCGAAGGTAGGGAAGAAGGATCCTCTTCACTCGAAATCCTTCAGACCAATCTGCTTAACTTCCTTTGTACTGAAAACTCTAGAGAAAATTGTAGACAACTATGTAAGAACAACGATTCTAGAAAGCATCCCGCTACATACCAGTCAGCATGCATATAGGGCAGGAAACTGCTCTGTACCAACTGACAAATGTATTAGAAGAAACTTTTGAAACAAAAGAAATAGCTATATGTGTATTCCTCGATATTAAAGGTGCCTTCGACAATACTTCACACGAGGATATAAAAGATGCTCTTATCCGCAGAGGTGTTAGTAATACTCTAGCATTATGGATGAAAAATATGTTGAAAACTAGAACGATAGAGTTACCAGCAGGCACTGAGGCCTTAATAGCAACTACAACGAGAGGATGTCCACAAGGGGGAGTGCTATCCCCACTGATGTGGAGCATCGTTGTAGACGAACTACTTGAAGAACTGGCGAGCAATGGATTTACATTTCAGGGCTACGCCGACGATATAGTAATTATTTGTAGGGGCAAATTTGAATATACCCTATGTGAAAGAATTCAGCAAGGGTTGAAGGTGACTAAAAAATGGTGTACAAAAGTAGGACGGAATGTAAATCCAGCAAAGACTACTATTGTACCATTTACAAGGAAATATAAACTTAAGCATCTGAAACCAATTATGCTAGACGGAACGGAAGCTTCAAACAGATGTAAAATTCCTGGGCATTACCCTGAATCAGAAACTACTCTGGAAAAAGCATGTTGATAATGTATCAAAGAAAGCCAAGAGGGCATTTATGGTCTGCAGGTCCATTGCAGGGAAAAACTAGGGCTGTACACCAAAAATACTACGAAGCTGTCCTACAGCATCATTAGAAGTCCTTTTAGAATTAGCACCTCTTCTAATTCTTCTTCTACGTTCAGAGTAAGGTATTAAATCCCGAAGTGTTTTTGAAAATCCCGGGATTTCGGGATTTGAAATTACAATCCCGGGATTGGTTCGGGATTTTCAGGATTTTCCAATTGAATACAATTGTTAACATAAAATTAAAGAAAAAATGGTTGCAACAATACTTTAAATTTAATTCGACAAAGAAAACATAGTTTATAAATATTACATTAAGCCAAACAAACAATATTTAAAATAAATATAGGCAAACAAAAAGTAATTCTTTTGAAATTAGATTGAGCGAACAAATTATTTTTTTTGCCACGCAGAATCCGAATATAATCATAAAATTCGGCCAGCTCCATTTCATGCTAAACATGAAAAACTTACTTTCAGCAGTTTTAGTATTATAGCGGGAATGGATACACCAATTGTTGTTTAAAACTATTGAAATTGGTACCATTCAAAAGTAAAATCCACACAAAACCATTTATCCAATTCGTAAAGTTTTCAATATACAATCAACAAAATAATTGTAACAAATCTTTTTTGAAAAAAAAAAATAAAAATAAATAAATAAAAATTGTTTGTTAACCGTTATTGACAAAAATTTTGCAAATTTTTCTGTGTGATAGAAGGTAATGAAATGGCAGACGAACTAGCAAAGAAAGGAGTGGAAACTCCCTTCGTAGGGCCAAAACCATTCTGTGGAATGGGAAAAGGGACCATCTCTATTATATTAAAAGAAGATGAAGATAAACTAAGGAAATCATACTGGGACAATCTACCAGGCCTGAAACAATCAAAAACACTACTAGGGACTTACTACCACCAGAACACATATTGAAATCCCTAGAAGTAGGCCCGATACTACAGTTTCTCAATGGGATAGGACTTATAGAGTTGCTATAAGTCCTTGACGGGGCACAATAGTTCACTATTGGACGCAGTGCATATCCCGTTCAATAATAATAATAATAATAATTAGACCAACTGTCTGAATTCCACCCACGATTCTTTAAAGAATCAATTCACCGGCTGGGTTTCGACAAAATCGATGACCAGCAACCAACTCGCCTCAAGTGCGGTACGCCACAACAAAAATTGGAAGGGAAAGGGGAAAACAGGACCACAAAACCAACGAAATCCAATTTCACTATGAAAATCTCAACTCCACACACAAATAAATAAGTCGGTAGATTTAACCGAAAAAGATGGTTAAAAACGCTCCAACCCTTCTTCGTCGGTTAATCTAACCGACGAGAAAAGGTTGATTTACTTTAATAATTTGTTGCTTTACAATTTGAATTGTAAACATACAGCAAAAATTTGTTTCGATACATATTTTTTAGTAAGAAAAACATTAAAATTAATTGGCTTACAATTTTAATTGTAAACATACAACAAAAATTTGTTTCAAAACATATTTTTTTAATAAAAAAACTTTTTTGTGTAATTTGTTTTTTTTTCATTTGAAAACAAAAAAAAATATATAAAAAACAAAAATCAAAAATGCATGATTGCATGTATAAAAAAAATAAATATTAGCTTGAGCGCATAACTGACACAAGCTCTTATTTTCCAAAATTAGTATTACAAATGCTGTATTACAAGCTAAAAAAACTCTGTTTGGCTCTGCTCAAGCTGCCTCTATAAGGCACATTCATAACACGATTGGGAATTCTTCTTTCTTTGAATACCAACGATTCAACTGAAGATTCGCGAATGGTAAATTACACAAATTTAACCAGCAAATGCGGTAAAAGAACATACAATTTCTGTAAAACAACAATTACGGTTACAATTACAACGGTTATTTCAACTATTTTTTTTACATTTTTTTCTACCTACGAGGTTAAAAAATTTACAATTTTCATACATTTGGAAATTTGGTACGTAATTTTTTTTTCTGTCCACTTTGTCCAAAACACCAATGGCCGAGTTTCCACAATCTGACAAATTTTATTAATTTTTCTATATTTCAAAAAACTATATGGCAGACAAATAAAAACATAAAAATACTAGCTGGCAAAACTACACCAGCGCGGAAAAATACGGCGGCACTCATATATGCATAGGCGAAAGCATAAATGTCGTCGAATTCCCGTCCCTCAAACAGGTTCAAAGAGTACAAAAAGCTCACTGATCTCCTTTATAGGACTAAACGATCCAAAAAATATGCGGGAGTGAGATATATATTTTTTTTTGGGGGGCCTAAGTGCCTTTGCAGCTTCCTTGGTCCACTCGTGTTTTCAGAAGAGCAACTTTATCTGCCACGCCCATTTTCCTAAACTGCCACGCCCCTTTTCCAAAAATAAAAAATGTGGCTAGGACATACAATGCGAAAGTGATGATTTTGAAAACCGGAGCTAGACTTTTCCACAACGAAAAACCGGTGTTTTGAATTGAAAACCCTGGTTGTGACGACCGGTCGGTGTTGCCCATCCCTTAGTAATCACACTCACATAAATATATCATTAGTATTTGCGTTGCAGCAACCATACGAATTTTCGTCATTCAAACACAATTCTGCTCAGTTTGGTCGGAGCATGTCATACAAGAAAATTTACAGGAAAAGCAACAAACAATTTAATTTCCAGAAGTTTTTTTTTATTTCCGACTAACAATATATTTTAGGAGTGTATTCGGCAATCAGCGTCGATGGGGATGGAAGTTTCTATCGCTCTACGTAGACAATTTAAAATAACTCTTCTTGAGCTTATACTCTTACAATTTTGTACACGCAGAGAAAAAACATGGTTGACCCGATCATATTTTGAGGGGACCATATTATGATTGGCGAAATGATTGCACCAACCATGCCATGATTGCATACTAAACATTTACATGATGGCAGCTAAACATTTACATGATTGAAAATAAACATGTAATGATTGCAGCCAAAAATTTGCATGATGGTTACAATCATGTTAACCAATTTTTAATCAACTTTCAATTAATTTTCAACATCTACTTTTTAATTGTTTTAAATTATATTATTAATATTTCAATGTAATATTAGCTGATTGTTATATTATATTTAAGAAATAATAGTTCATATACATTTTTCTTTACTTACTTACGTTTGGCCGTGCCGAGATTTGAACCTGGGATACTTGGGTTGGTGACGAAGCGGGTTAGCACAATTAGCTACTACTGCCTTGCATTTCTTGTGTTCTAAATACATACATATACTAATCATATGCAATTTTTATGTGTACACCCAGAGGAAAAATGGCTATCAAATTGGGGAAAAATGGTATTAATTTTTCGCCATAGAAAATTTTCATCATTTGAGTGAAGAAATTTCTTTAATTTAAGGAAACTTTTTTCTTTGTTTTAGAGAAAAAATGAAAGGAAGAAATTTTTCTATAATTTTCGGAAAATTTGGAAAATGTTTGCCTTTGTTTTAAAGAAAATATTTTCTGAAAGAAAGAAATTTTTCCATAAATTTAGGAAATATTTCTTCAATTTGGAAATGTTTTTTTTTATTAAAACCAGAATAAAACTAGAATAACTAGTACTACTACTAATTCTACTACTATAGTAGTATACTACTAAAATGTACTAGGTCCATAATATGGTTGCAAGTAATGAGAACATTTTTACTCATTTCAAGGAAAATTTATTCCAACCAGAGAAATTGTTATTCAAACGAGAGAAATTTTTTTGAGGAAACTTTTTCTTTGTGTAGTTTTCTGAGTGTATATGAATATTTCATGAAATATTTTTGGAAATGAATCTAAGCATTTATATACATTTTTTGTAAGAGTAGTCGCAATAGCCGCCACAATCTCACTATTTGATACAATTTGGTATTCTGAACTCTTTGAAAAGTTGTGATCAAAGTTGCGGGCAATGTTATTCCAGTTTTGGTCGAGTCGAATTAATTGGCTACAGCCGGTGTCTTGTACTTGTGTAGGTTTGTATATTTTGGTGCTTATGTTTGCAGAAAAGTAAAAATCTACACAAGTACTTCGGATCGTGAAAACTCTTATTAATATTAAATATCCAATCATATACATTATTGCCTCTACCATGTTTTTGGCATGGTTGGAATCTAATCATAATATGTTCTCTGAAATCATAATATGGTCTCTATAATCATTAAAATATAATTTACATGATAACCCCAACCAACTATGGTCTTTATAATCAGAGTATTATTGTAGCAAGTAAATATGATCGCTGCAATCATGCTCCAACCATATTTTTTCTCTGCGTGTATAAACGAGTAACCTCTCGCTCGTCACTAGCTTAACGGAAAGCGTTAGGTATTTCCTTGCCTGCGTTCGATTTTCTGTCGCTATCTTAGGGGGGAGGGGGCAGCCTTTCTAAATTTTCCTTTCTATTTGTGCTGACTTCCGTATTTTCCATATATTCTATTTCGTTCTCTGTCATAATACTCCTAACAAAAGCCCGATTCTTTTGTGAATGTCTTTTTTTTTGGGCATAGCAAAAAAGGTGCAGACAGTGAAAAAAAAAATGGAAATAAAAATGAAAAATAAAAAATACAATTACCTAAAAAAGGGGATTATGATATATAGTCATGTTTGCCAGTCGCTGGCACACCAGTCCCATTGGCCTCGTTTGCGAGTATTCTCTGAAAATACGTAAAGTCCTGTGACACAAGCAAAAATAAAATTGTCAGCAATATATTTGCATTTTTCTTTCCTTTTATTTTCTAGCGAACACTCCAAGAAATCTGACTCCTTTTTGAAATGAAGAAAATGACTTTTCCAAGTGACTTGTGCTGGTGTCGCTACTACATAGCTCGGCCGTTGGTCCTCATTGTCGGTAACTTCTGTTGGTTGCTTTTGGGAATTATCGTATAAACTTTTCTCTTTGTATTTGCTTATTTGTGCTCTGGTCCTGTAACAATTTTTTAATTTAAATACAAAAAATCTGTTAAATTTTTAATAGAATGTCGTAAATTCTTTGTAGCATTAAGAATTATACAACTAGGCGATTGCTACTGTACGAAGCTATGCCTTCAACAGGGTTGTTGCTGGTTGCATATTTTAAATTGGCATTTTAGGGGGCATGGCGCAAATGCCTGCCTGTGTAAATTTGTTAGTTGTGAATTCAGCATGTGTCGTCCTTGTTTGTTTTATGCTCATTTGAAGTGATACAATTTAAGCGTCTTCAATGCAAATTTACTTTCATGTAAAAATTGTAACATTTGCAACATTTCACAATACATTAAAGCAGCTTTGAATGGTTTTTTTATTTTAACCAGTGATGGAAGCGTCAAATTTTTTATGTCAAAAGTAAAACTTGACGTCAAATTTGATGTGTAAATTTGACGTACAATTTTTAATTGCGAAATATTATTATTAATGTTGGACAATAAGCCCTAAAATGTAATTTTTATTACATATTTTCAAAGAAAAACCACTCTGTATTAGCCAGATTTTTCCAGATGTTCTGGTATAAACAGTACACTGAGGGAAAAAAATAGTGAAATCAAATGAAAACGTATTTTAATCAAATATAAACGTATTTGATAGTGCTCTTAAGCTGTTTTTATTTAAATCAAATATGCGCGTATTTAAAATTGTATTAAATATGGAAATATATGAATTAAATATGGAAATATTAAATTTTTTTATTTATTTAAATGCGAAAAAAAATGTTTGCTTTTATATTTTTTTGCACTTTTTTAAGTTATTTAATTTTTGCTTTATTTAATTTTTTTATGTGCCAATTCCCTTACAATCATTTGTAACAACTTTTCCACAAATTCAGTTTTGCCGGAATTCGAACCGGGAACCTCTGGAGTTTGGAGTGCTCTCTAACCGACTTGTCTATTTCCGGCATTTGGCACAAGCGTCTAAATGTTTGTATATTGCTCAGCCAGTCTTATAAATTGAAGTTTTCAAATCCAAAAATAGAAATTTGAATTATATATTGCTCAGCAAGCGTTGATTTTTATAACCCTTATATTAACTTGCTTTGGTGGACTATATATATATATATATATATATATATAAATCTGCGGAGAGCTTTTTGATACACTTCCAGATAAGCTAGAGAGCTGAAATAGAACTCAGATAGAACTCGGTTGACAATACATTCTATTAAATTTTGATGTCTTTCAGAGGCGTAGGTGACCGTGGGGGACTCAAACCCCTTTTTCTTAAACATGCTATAACTTCCGATTCCTTCAGGCTACTACGATGATATTGGTAGGTGTGTTCTTATTGACAAAATGATATTTTATACCCTTTGGAAAGGGAGGTGTGGGGGAGCGGGATTTAGCCAATTTAAAATTCTAACTTTCGTATTTTTTAGGCTACAGGGCTGAAATTCGACTTCAAAACCTGCTATGATATTAGGAAGAAAGTAGCTAAAAGCCCTTAATTTTAAATCGAAATTGTGGAAATAAATTTAAAGGAAATTTATTTTCTGCTTTTTAGTCGTAGACATTCTAGAAAGAGTAGTAGTTTTGCATTGTATGAAACTCACATAAAATTTTGAGGAGTAGATTTCTTACAAATAGAAAATATCTTGAGGGAAGTAGAAAAATCTACTACCGTGTAGAGGTGTAGAAATTAAAAAATCATCGCGAGAGTAGTAGATCTACTTCGATAGGAGTTTATTGACAACAGTTGCAATTATTTAAAAATTTCATGTTTGCCGAACTATAACTTTTGAACCAATAGCCCCACAAAAAAATGTTGTAGCTAAAAATTTCATTATCTACAAGATTGGTAATAAGTCTGATCAACGTGCATTCCACAGTTTACAACAAATATGACACGAAATCAGATATACACAACTTTGACAAGTTATATAATACAAGCTATCAACTTTACGAAATTTTGGTCTAAAAAGTAGGCGGTGTAATTCTCTTCAAATTGATATCAGACGATTTCCTATAGGATGCACCGCTTACGACATATTCGCGGAAACGCGTCTCTCCTTATGGCAGCTGAAGCACAACCCCTAGAGTCCCGCCATTTTGGAATTAAGCTTAAAACACGCCTCCACACGAGTTCAGCAAAAAAATGCTTGTAATTTTTGTATGGAGCAAATCACAGAATGACTGGTCTAAATCGAAAACAACAATGAAAAAAGTTGAAAAATGATTACTTTTTCTTGTCTTATATGGGAGTAGGGTTTCCATTTCGGTTAACCGAAACCGGTTAACCGGTTTTTATTTTTCGGTTATCGGTTCGGTTAGTAAAATAACCCGAAATTTCGAATAATTTTAATTTATCATAAATTTGCATAAACCAACCATTGCAAACGTGTTTACTGTAATATTAAAAAATGTTAGTATTTGTATACTTAAGATATTATTACACAATTTTTCGAACGAATTTCTTATTTGCAACTCTGTAACCAAACTGCTGCACAAAAGCTATTGACTATTGTTATTTAATATTGGCGGCGTGTGAAACAGCTTAATTCTATAGTTGCTGTGCATTTTTCAATGGTAACCAGGCCCGTGCGCCGGAATTTCCCGTTGTTCCCGGGGTTGTTTTATACAAAATTAAATTTTAATAGTTCAGCTAAATCGGACAACCATATGTGGGCGTGGCTCCCATACACCGAAAAAAAAGGTCAACATTTTTCAATTTTATAACCCTTATATTAACTTGCTTTGGGCGGACTATATATATATATATATATATCCTCAACTCTGCGGCGAGCTTTTTCATACACTTCCACATGAGCTAGAGAGCTGAAATTTGGAACTGATAGAACTCCGGTGACAATGCATTCTATTAAATTTTGGGGTTCATCAGAGGCGTAGGAGGCCGTGGGGGGACTCAAACCTTTTTTTTAAACATGCCATAACTTCCAATTCCTTCAAGCTACATTGATTGGTAGGTGAGTTCTTATTGACAAAATGAAATTTTGTGCCATTTGGATAGGGGATGTGGGGGCAAAGGGGAGCCGGATGGAGCCAATTTAAAGTTCTAACTCTCGTATTTTGTAAGCTACAAGGCTGAAATTATTTACTTAGGTTCGCATTTGGGAAAAAGAGTCAAAAAGGGGGAAAAAAGGGGGAATAAGGGGGGGGGGAAATTTTTTTTTTAAAAAAAAGAAGAAAATAAAAAAGAGTAAAAAACAAGTTTTTTAAAATATAACCCTTTAACCGACTAAAAAGCTGAAAATAAATTTCCTTGAAATTAATTTCAGCCATTTCGATTTAAAATTAAGGGTTTTTGGCGACTTCAAAATCAGCAATGATTAGGAATAAAGTAGCCAAAAACCCTTAATTTTAAATCGAAATTGCTGAGATTCATTTCAAGGAAAATTATTTTCAGCTTTTTAGTCGGTTAAAGGGTTTTATTTTAAAAAACTTGTTTTTTAATTTTTTTTTTATTGATTGCTGCATCCGATTGGAAATTTTTAGAAACGGATTTTATGTTCTAGGTACTTCTTACTCCACTCTCTAGTTTTATTGCTCTATTCGATTGAAAACGTCAAGAAATGGATACATATAATGGGACAAAATTGGGTTTTGGGACCAAATCTTTTTTTTTGTGGATTATATTGCAAATCTTTAGAAACGGATTTTGGATTTAGCTCCAAAATAACCTATAAATTGCACAAAATGTTAGTTAGATAGTTCACTCTCTAGATTATTATAATTCATTTAAGTTATACAAGACATTTTCGTTACGCTATTTGACAAATAGTCAAATAAAAGAAATTTAATTACAGAACACAACCCCACCAAATTTGAACATTTTGAATTTGAATTTTATAACGCTGAACAAGATGGCTCTTGGAATTTTTCTATCACGTTTTTGATCATTCATTTTTTCGGTAAAAATTACCAAACTTTGTATTCAAATAAAAAAAACTAGCTCAATTCAACATAAAAACATATATATTTTTGTTCGAGATATTCATAATACTCGGTAACTAAGAATGTTTTTTCTGGGACTAATTTGATCAGAAACAAAAAAAAAACATTAAAAAATCACCAAATAAACGGACTTGCGTTGTACAGATATTGCTTTTAAAATTTTTCATAATGTTTATTTGGCTATAACAAAAAACTTTCTTATAAAAACTGCATTTTAAGAAATGTTTTCAAAATATTTCAGCTCACAAACAAAAATTTGCTTCATCATAAAAAATCAATTTTCTGCCAAAAGGAAATTTCAATTCCATAAAACCTTGTAAAGTCAATAAAATTTGAGTATCGTTTCAATAATTTTGTACTGAAAAATTAATATCTGGGGGGGGGGGTTGGAACCCCCAAACCCCCCCCCCCCTTGCGCACGGGCTTGATGGTAACACATAATCAAAATGCAATTGGAATTTGTTTAATAAAAGTGTTTTCGTAATTTTAGCAAAAATGAACTTCGTATGGAAGCATTTTCAAAAAATAGCAAAATCGGCACAGCCAGTTGCAATCATTGCACCAAAATTCTAAGCTGCAAGGGTTCTACACACATCATGCTTAATAAATCATCTGAAATTTGTACATAAGATTGAATCGGATAAAAAGAAGAATCAAAGTGACGATGGACCCCCGATTTCTTAAAAAAGCTGCTTCACCGCACTGGGAAAATCCATAGCACATTTCGCAGAAGGCAAGCTATCTCTTGCTGAAATTTTAGCCCGTTGCATTGCTGAAGACGGCATGTCCGTAAATTCTGCCGGATCATCAAAAGCTGTGATAGGGTACACAAAAAAAAAAAAGTCGGTAGATTTAACCGAAAAAGACGGTTTAAAACGCTCCAACCCTTCTTCGTCGGTTAATCTAACCGATGAGAAGTGGTTGATTTACTTTAATGATTTGTTGGTTTACAATTTTGAATTGTAAACATACAGCAAAAAATTTGTTTCGATACATATTTTTTTAGTAAGAAAACCATTTAAATTTGTTGGCTTACAATTTTTAATTGTAAACATACAACAAAAATTTGTTTCGATACTTATTTTTCTAATAAGAAAACCTTTTTCGATGAATTAATTTTTTTCTTCATTTGAAAACAAACCCCAACAACCAAAAAAAAACATATTAAACACAAAAATATATTTCGAAAATGCAAGATTGCATGTTTAAAAAAATAAATATTAGCTTGAGCGCATAACTGACACAAGCACTTATTTTCCAAAAGTAGTATTACAAGCAAAAAAAACTCTGTTTGGCTCTGCTCAAGCTGCCTCTATAAGGCACAACATTCATAACACGATTGGGAATTCTTCATTCTTTGAATCCCAACGATTCAACTGAAGATGCGCGAATGGTAAATTGCACAAGTTGGTGAAAATTCAAATGTAACCAACAATTGCTGTAAAAGAACCTAAAATTTCTGTACAACAACAACTTTTTCCGGTTATTCCAACTATTTTTTTTTTAACACTTTTTGTCGGTTAAATCTACCGACGAGCTCGGTAAAAAAATTTACAATTTTCATACATTTTGAAATGCTGTACGTCAACCACTTTTTTCGGTTAATTTTACCGACCTTTTTTTTTTCTGTGTATGTCTACTCTAAAGGTCTGAAAATGCCGTCTAGTCAAACTACAATTTGGAAGCTTGTAAACGACTTTTTTTTGGAAAAAAGAAATGAGGTTGCTTTGCTTTTGCAATCTTTGAAAAACAAGAAACATCGATTTTCAATGGTTGTGGATGAGTGGACAGACGTCTCGTCTATAAAATACATAAACGTATCGCTCCGTGGATATGATCATGAATCTGACTGTTATACTACATACAATTTAGGACTGGAAGAAATGCTACTGAAGGGCACGTCGTTTAACATTGAACTATATATAAGAAAACATTTGGAAGAGTTCAATTTGAACTTGGACTCGGACAACGTCGCATCTACACATGGTGGAGCTTCAGTAATGAATAAATATGGAGAAAAAATTGCAGCTATATCACAGCTGTGTATTAACCATGCCATTCATTTTGTCGCGGTATAAAATCGCGACACGAACGTTATTGTTTTTATTGTTTGTTTTCTTTTTTTATGTTTCCCTTTTGTTCGGGGCGACGGGCGAACAAAAATGGAGGAACAAAATCACACACGCACTGACCGAATTAACGCACTGCACAACTTTATTGATTGTTCCTTTTTTTATAAATTAGTTTTGCTTAACAAATTAAGCAAAATAAATTCGCCACTCGCGGGTGAAATGCGACCGGCGCGCGGAAGAAGAAAACTGAATATTTTGTTTGAGTTGTCAAAGTTCTCTTGCTTTCTTCTCCTTTCTTTCGCTTTTGCTTTCGTTAAGTTAGCTCAAATGAGCGGCGGCGATCCGATGAAGGTATTGCCAGCCTCGCCATTACAATAGTAAAATGTCAGAGCCTGGACTAGAGCTTTTGTACTCTTTGAACCTGTTTGAGGGAGGGGAATTTGAGAACATTTATGCTTTCGCCTATACGTACATGAGTGCCGCCAAGATGTATATTTCATTTTGGTGGGTGCAGGGGGGTATATGTTTGCCAAACACACCTAGAAAAATCTGAAGAGATTTTTCGCATATAGGTATGGGTAAAGCCCCGACTACGGACACTGGTTTCTGCGTAAGCCGCACTCTATGTATGTGGGAAGATAAATGGAAAGTGAGCGCCATAGGCGCTCATATATTCTAATACAGTTAGTTCTTTTTGAGCAGGGAAGAAGGAGAGTGATAAAGCTTTAGATTTTTATTTTAATTGAATCTTAAATTATTTGTTTGGAAAATTTGGATAATTTTCTTTCTTTTTTTAAATTGTATTTTTTGGAGTGGTGAAGTGGAGCTGTTGCCATCGTCGGACTGTGGCTGGAGGACAAGTGTTCCAAAGGAAGTATTTTTGCGCGCTGGTTTAGTTTTGCCAGCTAGTGTTTATTTTGCATTATTTTATTTGTGGCAGTCGGCCATTTAGTGTTTTGAATTTTAGGAATTTAATAGAGTTGGAGAGTGTTCGGCCAAGTTGTTGCTGGACATCGAATTTTATCGAAGTCCAGCTGGTGAATTGATTCTGCAAAGAATCGTGCGAGGGATTTCAGACAGGTTAGTCTGGTCCCGCAAATCAATTGCGTTTAAACAAATATAATTTTTGATATTTGTGTATTAGGTCGCTTTGTGTCAATTTTGAAAAGGGTTCGGTATTCTTTTCCTTGTGTCGGGAAAATTTCTGTTTCTTTTTCATATATATATACTTATATATATATATTGCGGCAGTTTCAGTGTAGTTTTTAAAAAAAAGTTTATTTATCAGGTTTTCGCGGGTTCGTGTTGTTCGTTCGGCCGGGGATACCATACCGCGAGGGTCGCCTTAAATCCCACGCTGCGCGACTGTGCTATTCCGGCAAATAAGGAATTTAATTATGGCGTGGGGATTTTAGTTTGTTTTATAAAGTTTAGTTAAAAATAGCGCGATAAGCTGGCGCCCAACGTGGGGCTATTTTGTTTAAAGTTTTTTTAAATATTAACTTTTTTTAAAATTTTTTTTTGTTGTATAATTTTTTTTGAAAATTGATATTTTTTTTTTATATTTTTTTTTTCTATTTTTCGGTTTTTTTTTTAAATTACATTTTTTTTGATTTCAATGAATAATTTTTTTTGTTGGTATGATGACCTCTTGTTAGACGAAATTAGGAAAAGGACTCAAGGTGGGGCTGAGTCCATAGTCATTTATGTAGCGGTTATGAGGGGTCTGTTCCGTCGTCTGTCCGAGTCCTTGCCGGAGAAGCGTATGTTGGGTCTGGTCAGGGCTAATTTGTGTCCTTTTTGTCAGACTCAGCTGGGCTTTGCTGAGCCTGAGAGTCTTTCGGAGTTGGTTTCCTTGGGTCAGAAACTGGAGGCTG
Source organism: Heteromyza rotundicornis (assembly GCA_951394025.1). Classification (NCBI taxonomy): domain Eukaryota; kingdom Metazoa; phylum Arthropoda; class Insecta; order Diptera; family Heleomyzidae; genus Heteromyza; species Heteromyza rotundicornis. The sequence continues at coordinate 59,724,955 of OX596010.1, read as the reverse complement.
TGCGGGCGAATGTGGAAGCATTCGTGCCGCCGCTCAGCAGCCGGTCCAAGGACTTGCTGGAGCCAGACTTGGCATACGTTTCGGCCGAGCCGGAAGTGGTTGCAGTCAGGGCTCCGCTGCGCAATCTTAGATTGGAGCGGAGAATTAGGGCACCTCAACGGGCTAGGCGTCCTCAGCTGGCTAGGGAAAATAGTGATAGGCCTCAGAGGCGTCCGACCGGAGTATATTTGAGTTTCATTTTGTCGGGAAAAGATTTAGATAATAGGCCATATTTAGGCGTTAGGATTTTTGGAGTGCGTATGTTAGGGCTTTTAGATTCGGGGGCCACCAGGACGATTCTTGGTAGGCCAGGCTGGGACACATTAAAGTCCTGGGGGATAAGTTTATTGGCGTCTACGGTCAGCAAGGTTGCGCTTGCTGATGGTGAAGAAGTTCCGGTTAGGGGGGTAGTTTCGGTCCCTTTCGAGGTAGAGGGCAAGTCGGTCCTCGTTGAATGCCTCGTAATACCGGATTTACCCCAATCATTGATTCTTGGAGTAGACTTTTGGTCTAAGGCCGGTGTAGTGCCAGATTTGGCCAAGAATCAGTGGAGGTTTTCCGACCAAGTCGAGGTCTCGTCAGTAGCGGCGATAGTTGATAGGTCTTCGTTGTCAACTAGGGAAAAATCGGTTCTTGAGGAGTTTGTTGCAGATGTTTTTAGGTCTATGCCTGAGGGGCTTGGTTGTACACATTTGGTCGAACATAGGATTCGTACAAAGCCAAATGTGGAACCAGTCAAGCAGCGATACTATACGGTATCGCCCGCTATTCAGAGGCGCATAGATGAAGAGATAGAGGATATGTTAGATAAGGGTGTGATTGAGATTTCTCACAGCCCTTGGGTACAACCGGTGTGTGATGATTAGGAAAAAAGATGAAAGTTATAGGTTGTGCGTGGATTATAGGACATTAAATAAAAATACGGATCGTGATAGTTACCCCCTCCCTTATATTTCGGCTACTTTAGATAAGCTAAAGGACGCCAAATATCTCTCTAGTTTGGATATAAAATCCGCTTATTGGCAGATCCCAGTAGAGAAGGAGTCTAGGGCCTTCACGGCATTTACAGTTCCGGGTTGACACCATTTCTTGGTATCGTAGGTTTGTTTCGAATTTCGCTGATTTGGTTAAGCCTCTAACTGATCTTCTAAAGAAGAAGAACAGGTTTAGATGGTCGCCGGAGTGCAAGGACAGCCTTTTGAAGGCCAAGGAGCGCCTAGTGACGGCGCCGGTCCTGAGCTGTCCCGATTTCAAACGACCCTTCGTAGTTCAGACTGATGCTTCCGATTTTGGAATAGGTGCCGTTTTGACACAGCAGTTTGATGAAGGGGAGAAGGTCATTTCGTATTTGAGTAGGTCGTTGAGTAGATGCGAGAGGAATTATTCCACTACCGAGAAGGAGTGTTTGGCTGTTTTGTGGGCAGTTGAGAAGTTGAGGCCATACATCGAAGGGGTCAGGTTCACAGTGGTGACCGACCATTATTCGTTGGTATGGCTCAAGAATTTGAAAGATCCTTGCGGTAGGTTGGCTAGGTGGGCTTTAAAGCTCCAGCAATACGATTATGAAAGCATACATCGTAAGGGGAAAGATCATGTTGTGCCCGACATGCTTTCTAGAGGTGTCCCAGTCGTAGGGGAGGTAGATGGGCGTGTTAGAGATCCATGGGTGGATTCCATGGTTAGGAAAGTGGAGGATAAACCACTCGATTACCCAGCTTGGAGAATTGAAAATGGGGTGTTATATAAACACATAAAGGCAGGGACAAATAGTTTGTTTAGTGCTGGGTACGAGTGGAAGAGAGTCGTGGGCAGGAGTGATAGGCGCAGTATTTTATTCTATTGTCACGATAATCCATTATCGGGGCACATGAAATTATTTAACTTCTCTGATACTGCTATTCGCCTAATTTCTTCCTATCTAACTGGTAGATCACAGGCGGTGTACCTCAATGGTATGGTTTCAAATTTCCTTCCAGTCACTAGAGGGGTACCTCAAGGATCCATCCTGGGACCATTGCTCTTTTCATTATATATAAACGATCTTCCTAGCTGTTTGAATTGAAAAGTCCACATGTATGCAGATGATGTGCAACTATATACAAGCTGTAAATCTGACTCGATTGACAGTTGTGTGCAACAATTGAATGCAAATCTCCAGCGAGTTTTTGAATGGGCAACAGTCAACGGTCTCTGCATTAACCCGAAAAAATCGAAATCTGTGGTAATATGTAGGAAAAATGTTAATAGTCTAAATGTCCCAAAAATTGTCCTCAACACTTCATGTATAAATATTGTTGATTCTGCTACAAACTTAGGCATATCTTTTAATAGCACACTTACGTGGTCTAAACATATCAATACCACAATAGGCAAAGTTTATGGGATGCTACGTACATTATGGGCTACGCAGTACTTTACGCCTCGCAGAATCAGACTTCTATTAGCAAAGACCTACCTAGTACCGATAATATTATATGGCTGTGAAATTTTTGCAAATTGCGATGCAATCAGCAATAAAAAGCTAAATGTTTTGTATAACAATATCACTCGTTATGTCTTTGGTTTAAAACGAGCAGATCATATATCGCAATTTGCAAAACAATTGTTTGGCACAACATTCAATAATCTTTTAAAAATTCGAACTCTAATCTTGCTGCACAAAGTAATTTATACCAAAGAGCCGGATTATCTTTTCAGAAGAATTCAATTTTTAAGATCAAATCGGGGCAGGAAGGTAGTTCCACTGAGATATGTATACTTGACGTCTGAGCGTCAGTTTTATGTGTATTCAATACGCCTTTGGAATTCCCTACCACACCACTTACAAAATATTAGCAACGCAATTCAATTTAAAAATGACCTATATAAGTACTTTTATTCAAAATAATAAGACCACTTGTTTGCAATAATTTTTGTCTATTGTTCTTGTTTAATTGTATAATTGTAATGCTCCTGTTTTCACTCTTGTTTCCCATAATGCTTATTTTTATTTCTCCTTAAGTTATAATTCAAATGGAATTTTCTATTGTTTAATTTACATTACACATTATTCATTATTATTATTTTTATTATTTAAATGTTTTGTAATCATCGTTTTAAATCATTTGTAATCATACCCGCAGGTCGGGCTCAATGTAATTTAACGCTCTGTGTACCTAGTGCTATTAATAAGATTTATATCTTTTTGTACTAGGCTTAAAAATTAAAAAAAAAAAAATAAATAAATAAAAAAAATAAAGTTAAAAATAAAGTTAAATGGGCGTTAGGAAAACATACGCTAGGGTAATTGAGAAATATTATTGGCCGAAAATGAAGGCAGAGATAGCTAGATATATTAAAGGTGGTCAGGTTTGCCAGAGGGTGAAACCTGACAACAATAATCCAGCTGGTTGTATGGTAAAGAGGACAAAGAAGTTAGAACCTTGGGAAATGATCAGCGTAGATCTGGTGGGACCCTTGGTGAAGTCTTGTCGGGGATTTTGTTATATTTTAACGGTGGTTGACTACTTCACCAAGTTCCCCTTGTTGTTTCCGTTGCGAAATGCAACGGTAAAGAGCGTTTGCAAGGAGTTAGAGGACAACGTGTTCTTGCTCTTTGGAGTTCCGAGGTCCATTGTATGCGGCAATGGGCCACAGTTTCGCAGCAAGGAGCTGCAGAGTTTATGCGCGTCGTATGGTGTGCAGATGCGGTACACTGCACACTATCATCCGCAGGCTAATCCGGCCGAGCGGATTAACCAAATAATTAAGACCACTTTGAGAGCATATATTTCAGAAAACCATCGGACATGGGATACTCATCTCTCAAAGGTGGCGTGCTGCATTCGAACATCGCAGCATGAGGTTTTGGGAGCGTCTCCATACTTCGTGAATTTTGGCCGAAATATGGCGGTCAGGGGTGATAGAGATTATAGACGAGTGGGAGACTCAGACCAACCGGACAGTAGTAGTGAGGACCGGGCCAAGTTAATGGCACACTTGAGGGAAGACATACGGAAGAAGTTAGAAATGGCAAGTGCCAAGACAGCAAAGACTTACAATCTCAGACGTAGAGATGTACAGTATTTACCGCACGAGTTAGTATGGAGACGTAATTTTGTTTTGTCCGATGCTGCAAACTATTTTGCAGCGAAGTTAGCTCCGAAATTTGTTGGACCGTTTAGGGTTAAACAAAGGTTTCTCCGTGGACATATGTTTTGGAAGACGAAGACGGACGAGAAAAGGGGACATGGCATGTGCAGGACCTTAGGCCGCACATCGACTCTGGGTGATTTTCTCCGGTTAGATTCGAAAGTTGGCAGGTCTCAGGAGACCAAGCAACTTTCGCGGAGGTGGAGGTGGGATTGTCGCGGTATAGAAAACAAAATCGGAGGAACAAAATCACACACGCACTGACCGAATTAACGCACTGCACAATTTTATTGATTGTTACTTTTTTTTATAAATTAGTTTTGCTTAACAAATTAAGCAAAACAAATTCGCCACTCGCGGGTGAAATGCGACCGGCGCGCGGAAGAAGAAAACTGAATATTTTGTTTGAGTTGTCAAAGTTCTCTTGCTTTCTTCTCCTTTCTTTCGCTTTTGCTTTCGTTAAGTTAGCTCAAATGAGCGGCGGCGATCCGATGAAGGTATTGCCAGCCTCGCCATTACAATAGTAAAATGTCAGAGCCTGGACTAGAGCTTTTGTACTCTTTGAACCTGTTTGAGGGAGGGGAATTTGAGAACATTTATGCTTTCGCCTATACGTACATGAGTGCCGCCAAGATGTATATTTAATTTTGGTGGGTGCAGGGGGGTATATGTTTGCCAAACACACCTAGAAAAATCTGAAGAGATTTTTCGCATATAGGTATGGGTAAAGCCCCGACTACGGACACTGGTTTCTGCGTAAGCCGCACTCTATGTATGTGGGAAGATAAATGGAAAGTGAGCGCCATAGGCGCTCATATATTCTAATACAGTTAGTTCTTTTTGAGCAGGGAAGAAGGAGAGTGATAAAGCTTTAGATTTTTATTTTAATTGAATCTTAAATTATTTGTTTGGAAAATTTGGATAATTTTCTTTCTTTTTTTAAATTGTATTTTTTGGAGTGGTGAAGTGGAGCTGTTGCCATCGTCGGACTGTGGCTGGAGGACAAGTGTTCCAAAGGAAGTATTTTTGCGCGCTGGTTTAGTTTTGCCAGCTAGTGTTTATTTTGCATTATTTTATTTGTGGCAGTCGGCCATTTAGTGTTTTGAATTTTAGGAATTTAATAGAGTTGGAGAGTGTTCGGCCAAGTTGTTGCTGGACATCGAATTTTATCGAAGTCCAGCTGGTGAATTGATTCTGCAAAGAATCGTGCGAGGGATTTCAGACAGGTTGGTCTGGTCCCACAAATCAATTGCGTTTAAACAAATATAATTTTTGATATTTGGGTATTGGGTCGCTTTGTGTCAATTTTGAAAAGGGTTTGTGTTCGGTATTCTTTTCCTTGTGTCGGGAAAATTTCCGTTTCTTTTTCATATATATATATATATATATATACTTATATATATATATTGCGGCAGTTTCAGTGTAGTTTTTAAAAAAAGTTTATTTATCAGGTTTTCGCGGGTTCGTGTTGTTCGTTCGGCCGGGGATACCATACCGCGAGGGTCGCCTTAAATACCACGCTGCGCGACTGTGCTATTCGGGCAAATAAGGAATTTAATTATCGCGTGGGGATTTTAGTTTGTTTTATAAAGTTTAGTTAAAAATAGCGCGATAAGCTGGCGCCCAACGTGGGGCTATTTTGTTTAAAGTTTTTTTAAATATTAACTTTTTTTAAAATTTTTTTTTGTTGTATAATTTTTTTTGAAAATTGATATTTTTTTTTAATATTTTTTTTTCTATTTTTCGGGTTTTTTTTTAAATTACATTTTTTTTGATTTAAATGAATAATTTTTTTATATATATTTTTTTCATATTTTGACTAATTCATTTTTATTATTTATTTAGCTTTTTTTGAATTGGTCGGAGCAACGGAGTTCGCGATAGTTCGGTGAGTCCGTTCCATTTTATTTTTTTAAAATTTTTTTTTTGTAATTTTTGGTGTTTGGTGGTGTTGTCCGCTTTTTTGCTAATTACTGTTTTTTTTTTTTTAATTTTTTTTTCAATTTGATTTTATTTATTTAAATTTTTTTTAATTCTGTGAGCGTGGTACGCTGGTTTATTTTTATATACATATTTTTTTTTTGGATTAATGTTTTTAAATTTTTGGTAATTTTTTTTTTGAGTTTTTTTAATATTTTTTTTTTAATGACCAGTTTTAGGCTTTGTTGTTTGAGGGCATGTTAGGGTTTCAGGGAGTTGTAAATTTGTCCAAGTGGGATTTAAAGTTTACCGGTCAGAGAAGGGATATATCTCTGCATGCCTTCCTGGAGCGAGTAGACGAGCTTTGTGGCGCTCGTGGGGTCAGTGAGGACCAGTTGTTTAGAGGGGCGGTAGTTTTTTTTTCGGATAGGATTTGGTTCCGTGATGCCCGAAGGTTGTTTCCAGCTGGCGAAAATTGGTCGTTCAGCTGAAGTTAGAGTTTCTGCCCCATAATTATGATGACCTCTTGTTAGACGAAATTAGGAAAAGGACTCAAGGTGGGGCTGAGTCCATAGGCATTTATGTAGCGATTATGAGGGGTCTGTTCCGTCGTCTGTCCGAGTCCTTGCCGGAGAAGCGTATGTTGGGTCTGGTCAGGGCTAATTTGTGTCCTTTTTATCAGACTCAGCTGGGCTTGGCTGAGCCTGAGAGTCTTTCGGAGTTGGTTTCCTTGGGTCGGAAACTGGAGGCTGTGCGGGCGAATGTGGAAGCATTCGTGCCGCACAGATTGGAGCGGAGAATTAGGGCACCTCAACGGGCTAGTCGTCCGTTCAGGTGCTTTAACTGCAAGAAGTTTGGGCATGTTTCGGTAAACTGCCGAAAGGCGGTTATTTGCCGCGGCTGCGAGCGGCCTAGCTTTATGAAGCGTGATTGCCCCCGATGCTTTCCGAAAGCAGGGCAATTACAGGAGCGCTCGGACAGGGAGGCGGCCCCGAGAGCGGCTCCGAGGGCCCGCGAAGAGACGGGAAATGGGGAGCGAGCTCTTGTGGAAGCAGGGCAAGAAGTTCGCGAGGTTTAAGTAGGTTGGCTGCGGGCAACCAGCTGGCTAGGGAAAATAGTGATAGGCCTCAGAGGCGTCCGTCCGGAGTATATTTGAGTTTCACTTCGTCGGGAAAAGATTTAGATAATAGGCCATATTTAGGCGTTAGGATTTTTGGAGTGCGTATGTTAGGGCTTTTAGATTCGGGGGCCACCAGGACGATTCTTGGTAGGCCAGGCTGGGACACATTAAAGTCCTGGGGGATAAGTTTATTGGCGTCTACGGTCAGCAAGGTTGCGCTTGCTGATGGTGAAGAAGTTCCGGTTAGGGGGGTAGTTTCGGTCCCTTTCGAGGTAGAGGGCAAGTCGGTCCTCGTTGAATGCCTCGTAATACCGGATTTACCCCAATCATTGATTCTTGGAGTAGACTTTTGGTCTAAGGCCGGTGTAGTGCCAGATTTGGCCAAGAATCAGTGGAGGTTTTCCGACCAAGTCGAGGTCTCGTCAGTAGCGGCGATAGTTGATAGGTCTTCGTTGTCAACTAGGGAAAAATCGGTTCTTGAGGAGTTTGTTGCAGATGTTTTTAGGTCTATGTCTGAGGGGCTTGGTTGTACACATTTGGTCGAACATAGGATTCGTACAAAGCCAAATGTGGAACCAGTCAAGCAGCGATACTATACGGTATCGCCCGCTATTCAGAGGCGCATAGATGAAGAGATAGAGGATATGTTAGATAAGGGTGTGATTGAGATTTCTCACAGCCCTTGGGTATCACCGGTTGTGATGATTAGGAAAAAAGATGAAAGTTATAGGTTGTGCGTGGATTATAGGACATTAAATAAAAATACGGATCGTGATAGTTACCCCCTCCCTTATATTTCGGCTACTTTAGATAAGCTAAAGGACGCCAAATATCTCTCTAGTTTGGATATAAAATCCGCTTATTGGCAGATCCCAGTAGAGAAGGAGTCTAGGGCCTTCACGGCATTTACAGTTCCGGGTTGACACCATTTCTTGGTATCGTAGGTTTGTTTCGAATTTCGCTGATTTGGTTAAGCCTCTAACTGATCTTCTAAAGAAGAAGAAGAGGTTTAGATGGTCGCCGGAGTGCAAGGACAGCCTTTTGAAGGCCAAGGAGCGCCTAGTGACGGCGCCGGTCCTGAGCTGTCCCGATTTCAAACGACCCTTCGTAGTTCAGACTGATGCTTCCGATTTTGGAATAGGTGCCGTTTTGACACAGCAGTTTGATGAAGGGGAGAAGGTCATTTCGTATTTGAGTAGGTCGTTGAGTAGATGCGAGAGGAATTATTCCACTACCGAGAAGGAGTGTTTGGCTGTTTTGTGGGCAGTTGAGAAGTTGAGGCCATACATCGAAGGGGTCAGGTTCACAGTGGTGACCGACCATTATTCGTTGGTATGGCTCAAGAATTTGAAAAATCCTTGCGGTAGGTTGGCTAGGTGGGCTTTAAAGCTCCAGCAATACGATTATGAAATCATACATCGTAAGGGGAAAGATCATGTTGTGCCCGACATGCTTTCTAGAGGTGTCCCAGTCGTAGGGGAGGTAGATGGGCGTGTTAGAGATCCATGGGTGGATTCCATGGTTAGGAAAGTGGAGGATAAACCACTCGATTACCCAGCTTGGAGAATTAAAAATGGGGTGTTATATAAACACATAAAGGCAGGGACAAATAGTTTGTTTAGTGCTGGGTACGAGTGGAAGAGAGTCGTGGGCAGGAGTGATAGGCGCAGTATTTTATTCGAGTGTCACGATAATCCATTATCGGGGCACATGGGCGTTAGGAAAACATACGCTAGGGTAATTGAGAAATATTATTGGCCGAAAATGAAGGCAGAGATAGCTAGATATATTAAAGGTGGTCAGGTTTGCCAGAGGGTGAAACCTGACAACAATAAGCCAGCTGGTTGTATGGTAGAGAGGACAAAGAAGTTAGAACCTTGGGAAATGATCTGCGTAGATCTGGTGGGACCCTTGGTGAAGTCTTGTCGGGGATTTTGTTATATTTTAACGGTGGTTGACTACTTCACCAAGTTCCCCTTGTTGTTTCCGTTGCGAAATGCAACGGTAAAGAGCGTTTGCAAGGAGTTAGAGGACAACGTGTTCTTGCTCTTTGGAGTTCCGAGGTCCATTGTATGCGACAATGGGCCACAGTTTCGCAGCAAGGAGCTGCAGAGTTTATGCGCGTCGTATGGTGTGCAGATGCGGTACACTGCACACTATCATCCGCAGGCTAATCCGGCCGAGCGGATTAACCAAATAATTAAGACCACTTTGAGAGCATATATTTCAGAAAACCATCGGACATGGGATACTCATCTCTCAAAGGTGGCGTGCTGCATTCGAACATCGCAGCATGAGGTTTTGGGAGCGTTCCCATACTTCGTGAATTTTGGCCGAAATATGGCGGTCAGGGGTGATAGAGATTATAGACGAGTGGGAGACTCAGACCAACCGGACAGTAGTAGTGAGGACCGGGACAAGTTAATGGCACACTTGAGGGAAGACATACGGAAGAAGTTAGAAATGGCAAGTGCCAAGACAGCAAAGACTTACAATCTCAGACGTAGAGATGTACAGTATTTACCGCACGAGTTAGTATGGAGACGTAATTTTGTTTTGTCCGATGCTGCAAACTATTTTGCAGCGAAGTTAGCTCCGAAATTTGTTGGACCGTTTAGGGTTAAACAGAGGGTTTCTCCGTGGACATATGTTTTGGAAGACGAAGACGGACGAGAAAAGGGGACATGGCATGTGCAGGACCTTAGGCCGCACATCGACTCTGAGTGATTTTCTCCGGTTAGATTCGAAAGTTGGCTGGTCTCAGGTGACCAAGCAACTTTCGCGGAGGTGGAGGTGGGGTTGTCGCGGTATATAATCGCGACACGAATGTTGTTGTTTTTATTGTTGGTTTGGTTTTTTTATGTTTCCCTTTTGTTCGGGGTGACGGGCGAACAAAATCGGAGGAACAAAATCACACACGCACTGACCGAATTAACGCACTGCACAATTTTATTGATTGTTACTTTTTTTATAAATTAGTTTTGCTTAACAAATTAAGCAAAACAAATTCGCCACTCGCGGGTGAAATGCGACCGGCGCGCGGAAGAAGAAAACTGAATATTTTGTTTGAGCTGTCAAAGTTCTCTTGCTTTCTTCTCCTTTCTTTCGCTTTTGCTTTCGTTAAGTTAGCTCAAGTGAGCGGCGGCGATCCGATGAAGGTATTGCCAGCCTCGTCATTACAATAGTAAAATGTCAGAGCCTGGACTAGAGCTTTTGTACTCTTTGAACCTGTTTGAGGGAGGGGAATTTGAGAACATTTATGCTTTCGCCTATACGTACATGAGTGCCGCCAAGATGTATATTTCATTTTGGTGGTTGCAGGGGGGTATATGTAAATTTGCCAAACACACCTAGAAAAATCTGAAGAGATTTTTCGCATATAGGTATGGGTAAAGCCCCGACTGCGGACACTGGTTTCTGCATCTCTATGTATGTGGGAAGATAAATGGAAAGTGAGCGTCATAGGCGCTCATATATTCTAATTCAGTTCTTTTTGAGCAGGGAAGAAGGAGAGTGATAAAGCTTTAGATTTTTAATTTAATAATTTTCTTTCTTTTTTTAAATTGTATTTTTTGGAGTGGTGAAGTGGAGCTGTTGCCATCGTCGGACTGTGGCTGAAGGACAAGTGTTCCAAAGGGAGTATTTTTGCGCGCTGGTTTAGTGTTGCCAGCTAGTGTATATTTTGCTTTATTTTATTTGTGGCAGTCGGCCATTTAGTGTTTTGAATTTGAGGAATTTAATAGAGTTGGACAGGTTGTGTTCGGTCGTGATTTGTTTTGGTGAAGTGTTTCCGTCCTGGGAATTTCAAGTAGTTTGCTTGGAATTTGTTTGGCCGTTCCCCCCCCCCCCACCCCCCCCCCTCTTCCTTATTCCTTTTTTTTTTGTTTGTGTCGTCCCGCATCTGAGCCAAGTTGTTGCTGGACATCGAATTTTATCGAAGTCCAGCTGGTGAATTGATTCTGCAAAGAATCGTGCGAGGGATTTCAGACAGGTTAGTCTGGTCCCGCAAATCAATTGCATTTAAACAAATATAATTTTTGATATTTGTGTATTGGGTCGCTTTGTGTCAATTTTGAAAAATGTTCGGTATTCTTTTCCTTGTGTCGGGAAAATTTCCGTTTCTTTTTCATATATATATATATATATACTTATATATATATATTGCGGCAGTTTCAGTGTAGTTTTTAAAAAAAGTTTATTTATCAGGTTTTTGCGGGTTCGTGTTGTTCGTTTGGCCGGGGATACCATACCGCTAGGGACGCCTTAATTATCGCGTGGGGATTTTCGATTTTAGTTTGTTTTATAAAGTTTAGTTAAAAATAGCGCGATAATTTGAGTGTTGTCGATGTTTTGTATACCACGCATAAAAACGATGATTGTCTCAGTGATAATGACAATGATTCCAACAGTTCCTTACTGTCCGACTCAAGCTAAAATAGTGTTTTAGTTCCTGACTTTGAAGCACTAATAAAAAAGTTGCGTGGAATAGTAAAATCATTTAATAAATCGACAATAAAGCAAAATAAATTGCAGGCTTATGTACAAAAACAGGAGGGTAGGGAATTACGACTTACACTCGATGTTAAACACAGGTGGAGCTCTTTGTGTAAAATTTATAAATGTGTAAACCATGCTGCCTTAGATCTTGGTCTACCAACCATTTCAGAGAAAAATAAAATCTTTGGTGACATTAAAAAAAAATTTTAAGCCAGTAGAAATAGCAACGTTTCAATTGTCGAAAAATTCCGCTAATTTACTTGAAAGCGAAGGCTTTTATAAATTTTTATTTAAATACTTTTCTGAAAACGAGAACTGTTATTCCAGAAAGTTATTTTTATCACTTAAAGAAAGAATAACTGAAAGACGGTTGAAGCTAATAAGTACACTTATAATTTATTTAAGCACTGACAGTTTTCTTACTGTTAATAGTTTTTTTTATCATATACGACAAAAGCTTACTGCATCGCAGAAGCCACAAATTTATATCAACGTTTATTTCCTAACAAAACTGCTGAACTTGATCAACAAAATATCACATTCGATTCTTCGCCAGTTGAAATCTTAAGTGCGAATACTATCCAATCGTCAATTACTCGCGTTATTGATGATAACAACAGTTCACTAGAATTGGAATTAACCGAATCAATAAAATCAATTCAAAAGCCTTCATATAGGGAAACTGCTAGTCCATGTGAAGAAGAATTACTTATTGACGATTTCACATTTTTAGATCGTTTCCAAAAAAGAACTGATAAATTATATTGTTTGTATAATGCACTTTCAACAATCAGTCCAACATCTACTATATGCGAACGAGTTTTTTCAGAGTCAAGTTTTATAAAAAAAAAATATAAGAATCGTTTGAGAGCCAAACACTTTAATGCGCTTGTTTTCTTAAAACATTACTTCAAGAACAACAAGAACTCAAATTAAATTTTTTTAACAGTAATTATCTACTAAAGTATTTTTTAAGTCTGAATTGTTATTTTATCTAATTTTATTTTTGTTTTGTTTTTTCAATAAAAATTAAAATAAAATCAAAATTTCCTTTTTTGAATTTTTATTATATTTTTTCATTGCATGCATTGAATTCATAATTTGTATACCCTGCACACAGTTCTCCAAGTGTTTTTGCCACACCGTTTGTAACGGATAAAAGGAGGCATGCTTCCAAATTTTGGAATTCCTCTTCTTTTTGCTTATATTTGGACGGTATTGAAAATGGGAATTTTTAATCACAAAAGTTTTCCAAAGTGATTTCTCTTTAAGCAGTGCAGCTTTTTGCGTCAAAAAGTTTGAAAAAAGTTTGAAAAGTAGGCTAGTTTTTAAACTTGGTTTTCTCGGTAAATACTTAATGGATTAAGGTATCCTGGTGGTCATTAAAAAAGAATTGAGTAGACCTTTTCATTGATACCCATATCGATTCTATAAAAACCGGTTAACCGGTTTTTGTGCGTATTGATTCTCGAACTCGCTCTTACTTTTGAAATTACGACCGCTATCGTACGGATAGACAGACGGGCATGGCTAAATCGACTCAGAAGGTGATGCGGATCAAGAATATATATACTTTCCCATACCGGACACACCTCCTTATGGGCGTTACGTTGTGTCAAAGTTAGTATACCCTGTCACAGTGTGTGTGGTGGTAAAAATATCTATGTCGGTATGAAACTCCGCTTTATTGAGCACGCTACGCAATTTAGCGTATTTCTTTAACTTGCGTCAGTGGATCATTTAACGAGTAAACTTTTAATTGCGTCAGTGAAGCAATTAACAGAGTATCGCATTATTTTTCGGTTAATTGCAACAAAAGTTGTGCATTTTTGTCGACTCAATTAAGCGGAAATAACTGAATCTACATAATCAAATTTGAGGAAACTATAAAAATATAACCATTTATGGTATACGATTTGAAGTGACACTCACTGCAAAAAAATTAAGAGAAAACATACAACACTTTTATTTCGATTGGCTTATGCAGAGAGAAGAGCTGCTTTTTTGAGTACTTCGGACAGAAAATATTCCCAACCCCGCAAATGTTGATAAAATAAAATTGCTGGCGGCATTTACTCGTATCTTTGTTTTTTATCTGATGAACTGAATGAAAAACAAGTGAGTAAGTTTCAGTCGGGCAAAGCCGACTTATATATACCCTACACCTACTGGGCCATATTGGTTCCACCCCAACAACCCCCCTTACAAAATTACATACTGTTTTGACGAAATCTTAAAATTTCGGCAGCCATATTGGATCCGCCATCTTGAATTTTGAAAATGCGACATCAAATTCGAAATCAGCTACCCCAAAAACTTCATACTGTTTTGATGAAATCTTAAAATTATAGTGAAAGCATGATTTTCACTTATATGGGAGGTAGGAGTGGCTGACTACTGATTCCGCCCATTTTCAATTCCAAGTCCTTCTAGGGCCTAAAAAGGATAAATTTGGGATCCCTAGCTTTCTTCTAGCTCCTGCAACCGTGTTTACAAGAAAAGAGGACGGACAGACGGATATGGCTAAATCGGCTCAGGAAGTGACGCTGATCAAGAATATATGACGAGCCCAGCGTATAAAGAATCAAAATTCTCTGTATGCGTGTGAGTTTTGCATGTATGCGTGAGAGAGATATCTTCGTTGATGTTCGGTCAATTGTTTTTACGTTGATCGGCAGACGATTGTAGCATCGTTTATTTGTTTTCGGTCGCTGTATCTTTTATAGAACCAATTTTGCATTATGTTTTTTTTTAAATATATTCCCTAAATTTCGAATATAAATAAATACAATTTCTTCCATGTTATTTTGCAGATGGTTTTTATTAAATTTTGTTCGCAATAACCTTAAAAAGTACAAATAAAAAAAATTCCACAATTTCATTTAATATATATATGAGTCGTCAGGAATCAGAAGCGTTTATCTGCACATCCCCAAAAAAATTTAGTTCATGATGCAGATTTGTTAAGGGTCCAACACTGCATATCCCAAAAAAAGGAGAAAATTGGATATCATTACATTAACCCATTAATGACGAGAGCGAAATTTTCGGAATTTTTTCAAGATTTTTTCAGGAATACCTGGAAATGGCCTAAGAAACGAATTTCTAACTTTTTTTTTTCTGGACCACTTACCGTTTGCCCAGCCCTGGCCGTTACCATATGGTAACACTCGTCACAACCCTAGCAAAATTACCTAATTTAAGATATTATTGTTTATAACTACTTCTTTTTTAAATTCTTGAAAGTTTGGCAATGTTTTAAAATTTATTTTGTAAAAAAAATTTTTATCGACCAATTTTTTTAAATCTAAAAGTTTTTTAAAAAAAAAATTTTGTTAAAAAAAATTCTATAAACTCAGGAGCATTTCTGATCACAAAAGTTTCTTCAGCAAAGTAATTTGTTTTTAAAAAACGCACATTTTTGCATAAAAAAAAATTTGTATAGGCCCCCAGGAAAAAAGTTAGAAATGTAGGTCAGTTTTCAACTAGGATTTTCTTGATAAGTGTCCTGGTAGTCATCATAGAATGGGGTCCAATAGACCTTTTCAATAGTAATCAAGTTGATATTCTTAAAATTTTGGTATTCGTTCAAAATTACTACAAAAGGCTGGCCTAATTATCTGTCCGCCACTGTATATAATATGTATCTCCACTAGGGTTGCCACATGCAAAATGATCTTCGTCTGGATTTTGAAAAAAAATATCTGGACTTTTCCATTTTCAACTGGACATTCAAAGAAAAAATCGGAATTTTTTTTTTTACTTTAATGGCATATTTTTTAGAAATAGTAAAGTAGGATGTGGATAGCAATATGCAAGGATATACATTGAAAAAAACACCTTTATAGGTCTATTTTGGCGCGGTTAGAAGTTTGTAACCGCCTTTAGTACCTTCTCATTGGCATGCAACCTGTAAATTTGTCTTTTTCAGTTTTGAAAGACGTTGAAAGCTTTACAACTTCGGTTTAAAAACAGTACAATGCTATTCTTTCCACAAATATTTTGTAGCAAAGGGCCGCTTGTAACAATTTACTGTTTTTAAAAGTGTGTAGAACTCTTTACAGTTTTATAGTTTAGTCTGACAATTTTGTGGTCGAAAGCATTAAGCACTTAAGTCGAAACAAAATTTCAAAATAATCTACTTTTTGTGTTGTGTGGTGTGGTGTAGTTCCATAAATATTTTAGAAGACTCTTCGAAAAATGTTTAGAATGACGTATACAGTCTTATTCAATTCATGCTTTATTACTTAAGAGGATATTGTCTTTGGCCGCAGAAATATTTCAGATTTTATGAAATCAGCCATCATTCTACTGAAAGTAAGGAACCTAAGTTATTTAAATGGCTAAAAACTCATTAGCAGTAATTGAAAAAAATAAAACTATTTGACAGAAAACTTTATCTTTATAATAAAAACGAAAACGCTATTAGGTTTTCTGACTTTTTTTAGTTTTTTTACTGAGAAATATCAGAGAAAATTTTGTCTGGACAAATTATTGAAAAACTGGACTCTGGACACATGACAAAAAATCTGGACAATCCAGACGAATCCAGACCGTGTGGCAACCCTAATCTCCACCTACACCAAAATACTGCTTAGGTTTTCAATAACATAAGAAATATCTCCATATGAACTGAAATTGGAAAGGTCCTCGTCATCATTTGACATACACAATTTGCATGGCTGTAAAAGAGGTGTACGATGAAGACCATAGGAAGTACCTCCTTCATCTTCCTCCTAATAATCTTGTCCAGCCGGATAAAATTATGCTCGCCTAAATGTCTTCATCGTAATGTAAATTTGTTAAAAAATAATTGAGTAAGTTTTAGCCGGTCGAAGTAAGCCTATATATACCATACACCCTTCCATCTGAGACCTGGTCGCCATCTTCCGCTCATTCCACCGACGCTCCATTTAGTAGTACTTTTTACGTTCATCAGCCCGGCATGACTTAGCCATCTTAGACGTGGATTTTGTATGCGTCATGATGTCATGTCATGATCGGGGTATGTCTCATATAGCTTTTGCGGCACTCACCATCGACGCAAAGCGGACAATATATCTTACAGAGAATTTTCCTACCACAATTCCCGTGAAATTGGGTAACATTTGTTACAAAACTCGACTTTCACTTGCATGGAAGGTAGTCGTGGCAGTTGATCGATTTCGCCCATTTGCATTACCAACTCCTTCTAGGACCTCCAAAGGATAAATTCAATGTTTGGACCGCCTAGCTTTCATTTAGCTCCTTCAATAGCCCATACCAATCAAAATAACGGACAGACATACGGATATGGCTAAATCAACCTAAGAGGTGCTGCTAATTTTTCATAAGCATACCAAGTACATAACCGCACTCTAAAGACAATTTATTGATAAAATATATTTAACTTTATATGAAAGAAGCTAAAAAAAATATATTTCAAACCAATATATAGATAAAATTTACTTCATTTTAAAAAAAATGCTCAAATTTGTACGCAAATATGTATATAAACACGTACAAAAAATTATTTTAAATCTGAATATTAAAAAAAAATTTTTAATAATTATATTAAGTATACAAACACACTTTAAAATCAGTATACAAATAAAATATATTACATTTTACATAAAAAAAGCTCATACAAACATTTTCAGTAAGAAAATTTAAATTTGCTAGGGTTGTGACGAGCGTGCCCATATGGTAACAGCGAAATTCAAAATGATAAAAAGGTAACACAGAAGTTATAAATAATTTTATTTTATACGTTTTCTAATACTTTGATATTCTACCCAAATGCAAAAAAAAAAATATTCAAAATATATAACTTTTTATGGCAATGAAAAATATTCTTACTGGAAAGGTCGTGACTTTTCGCTGTTTTTGCCCACTTTTTAAAAACACTACTTTTCAATTATCCGCCACGATCGCTACTGACGAGCGATTGCTTAGAGTTATATATCAAACGAAAGACCAAAGTATGCTTTATAAACATCAAAAAACGGATTAGTGATATTCGTTCAAATATTTTTTTAATTGCACATACCGTAGAACGCTATCAGCGTTACCATATGGGCACGCTCGTCATGAATGGGTTAATTAATGCAAAAAATGGATACTGTTTCTGAATCAAAAGTGTTTATTTATAAAATACTGAATCAAAACTGGTTATGTGTATTTCTAAATGAATGCTACAGCGAAACGAAGAATGGTTCAACACTAAAAATTTGTCATAACGATCGCGAATTGGAGTTTTAAAGAACCGCATTATTTCTTTAAGAAATTTCCGCGAGTAGAGCCTTGCAGCAGTTTTTTTTTATGTATTTCTCGATACGAAAAAGTTTGCAGATAAACGGTTTTGATTCCTGACGACTAAGGCATTCAATCCCGAAGTGTTTTTGAAAATCCCGGGATTTCGGGATTTGAAATTACAATCCCGGGATCCCGGGATTTGTTCGGGATTTTCGGGATTTTCCAATTAAATTCAATAGTTAATATAGTCAAACAAAAAGTAATTCTTTTTAAATTAGATTGATCGAACAAATTATTTTTGCCAGCTCCATTACATGCTAAAAACGAAAAACTTAAGCCTGGTTTTCATTATGTCATAAACAATGGCATCACAAACTGACAACGATTCAGCAAAGTGCTGAATTTGCTGGCCCGTGCCATATGCAAATAAATTTGCCAGCATGTTGGCAAATACCAACGTATATGACAAACGGTGACGTCACCTCATATTCATTTTTCGATATTTTACATCAGTTCGTTAAATTGACAACGAAATGCCAACCTGTACTCACAACATATGACAACAATTGCCATTATTTTGACATAATGAAAACCACGCATTACTTTCAGTAGTTTTAGTATTATAGCGGGAACAAATACACCAATTGTTGTTTAAAACTATTGAATTTGATGTCCGTTCAAAAGTAAAACACACACAAAACCATTTATCCAATTCGTAAAGTTTTCAATATACGGTTAACAAAATAATTTTAACATATATCTTTTTCGTAAAAAAAAAATGGTTTAAATTAAAAAAATTTTATTCAGATCGATAAAAATTGTTTGTTAACCGTTTTTGACAAAAATGTTGTAAATTTTTGTGTGTTTGTAGCACTAAATCTACAAAAGTGGGTTTTTTTGATTTACCAATTAGATTGAAAGTAAATGCAAGGAATATTTTTGTGGAAAAACGTCAAAAATATCTTAAACAATGCATAAAAAATGCATTTTTGAATCCCGGGATTCCGGACTCAAAATCCCGGGTTTCCGGGATTGAGAAAACTTCCGGGATCCCGGGATTTCGGGATTCGGGATCCCGGGATTGAATGCCTTACTGACGACTCATATGGGATATTCCACATGAAAGTTGCCCCTTTTTTCAACTTGTCGCAATTTTGTTAAAATTTTCAAAGATAGTTTTAAAAAAAATTATTTTTTCAAAAAGATTTTTGTCATTAACCCCTTCAGGACCATAAGGAAACCAGAAGTGAAACAAAGTTTTAATACTTATAAATACATTTGTTAGGCTCTAAATAAACCTAAAATAACTTTTTATTCAAACTATTCATAGGTTTTAGGGAAATTCATGGGACATATGTGTCCCAGTGGTCCTCAAGGGATACGTATCACATCCAAATATAAATTTTTAAAATTATTTATAATATTGATGTTTGTTTACATATACTTAAAAAAAGTGGTAAACCGATTAATAAGAGATAATTTTTCAATAAAATATGTTTTTAGTTGTAAATTTATGCATTTTAGTAAGCTTCTTGGTGTTGAACTTGGTATTAAAAACTGCGTACTTCTCAGACATTTTTGCAGAAACTATTCTATTATAGCAAATACCATATGATCAACAATTAACTTAGTTGCGGATGCGCATCTACGAATTGTTTCCCACAGGTGGAGGTGCAAACAGTGTTACCATATCTGTGAATTTCTCTCCAACTTTGAAATTTTATCTTTTCGGTTTCAGGGAGGAAAGTTGCTTATGGGATAAGTTTAACAATGCAACAACAAAAAAAGCATGGACCAACCGTGTTGAAATATGTTAATAAAGTTTATTGAATTTAACATGATTTTTTTTCTCTTGGTGTTTACAAGGTGTCCCGTCTCTCAGTGTAGGTTTTTGCGAAAATAAAAATGTAGTTAATTTAACAAAAAAGTTGGGCAAAACACAATATTTTGCCTTTAATGATAAATCAACACTCTTTTTTGCGTTTAAAAACTTTTTAATTTGTTTTTCAATTAACTTTCTTAAACTGTGCTTCAAGCGGCGATAGGTACAAAAAAAGTGTCGACAAAATCTGAGGATGGGGACTTATTCGTACGTGTCCACAGTCTCAAAATCCGTTTGAATGAAAATCCTAGCTTTGAATAGTTTAGAAATATCGATGCTCTGAAAAGCTTTATCCAACTCACTTAAGTGTTTATCTAAACCAGGCCCAATATCTCTAGTGGAAGACTACAGCTTACAACTTTGTCCATAGATTTTGGAGCAGAAACGAAAGACAATAATCGTAGACGGCCGATGCCCTCATACATATCTGAATCGACGAGCTCATCTGCATTTTTGATTAGTTGATGACAGAAATTTTCTTCAAAAATGCTACAGTTCAACATCGTTTTTTTTTTTCAACTAATTTTTTTTTTAAAAATGCATATTGTCTAGAATGTATATTTTGATGCTTCCAACAACCCTTATAGTGATTGCAGAAACAATTTTGCAAATACCTCTTTCCAAATATTTTTTATGATTTTTTGAATATTGACAAATCAGTATTTTTTTGACGATTTTCGTAAATTTTGTTCATAAAAATATTTCACAAAAAATATTTGGAAAGTGCTTTTTGGAAAACTTTTTTGCAATCACTATTAAATAAGCATCTTGAGCTTTTTTGGCAGTTGAACAGTGTAATTTTTCGGGATGACTTTTAGTTTCATTGGCCACTTTAGTGCCTTTTCTTCACCCACCAGTGGGACTAAACCATCCCAAAAGAGGTGATTGATGAACCCTTGCAGTACACAATGTGTCATATCATCGTTCGGATCCCTAATATTTCCTTCCTGATTTTGCTCATTACTATTCTCTTCTTCCTTATTGTGGTTGTTATTATAATGTTCTTCTTTATTTTGTCTCAAGTCCCTCAATGTACATAGAAGTTGCGGTTTGTTGACCATTAAAAATAAGTAACAGCTTAAAATCTCAAACAAACTTGAAGGAAATATTATTTATATTAGTCTCTTTAACTTCGGGTACCTACTATCGATAACATTATAAGTCTATGCATAGACTAATTCATAATAAAATTTATTGTAAATATATGAAAATATATGTTGATATTTACTCTTATATTTGGTAAATAGGCTAAAAATGCTAATATTCGTAAAAAAAAAAAAACTAGAGAGTGGACTATCTTCGGCTATACCGAAGTTGAAATACCCCCACACAGTAGGAAGAAGTACCTCGAACATATAAAAATGTGGTCTCAAGACCCTATTTTGAGCCAATTATAGGTGGTTTTGGAGCCCGGACCATGTCCAAAATCCATTTCTAAAAATTTCCAATTAAATCCACAAAAAAAAAAAAAATTGGTCTCAAGACCCCATTTAGACCCTTATATATGTGGCTTCGGAACCTCGGACCATGTCAAAAATACGTTTCTAAACATTTCCAATCGAATACAACAATAAAAAATTTTTACCTTTTTTTTCGGTGTATGGGAGCCACGCCCAGTTTTTGTCCGATTTGGCTGATTCTCGAACTTGATCTCAGTATTCACGAGAAAAACATGTACCCAAAGTTTCAAGTCGATATCTCCAAAACTGCGACCGCTATCGTGCGGACGGACAGACGGACAGACGGACAGACGGACAGACGGACAGACGGACAGACGGACAGACGGACAGACGGACAGACGGACAGACAGACGGACATCGCGAAATCGACTCAGGAGGTGATACTGATCAAGAATATATATACTTTTCCATACCGGACACGTCTCCTTATGGGCGTTACAAACGTTGTGACAAAGTGAGTATACCCTGCCACAGTGAGTGTGGGGGTATAAAAATACAAAATTTTTTTGTCATATCTCAAAAAAATGAGCAGCTAGGATTTTTATTCAAACGGATTTTTAGACTGTGGACACGTACGAACAAGTCCCCATCATCAGACTTGTTTTATACACGTGTCGAAAATACAAGAAGCATGTTGTAAATATTAGCTTGAGCGCATAACTGACACAAGCTCTTATTTTCCAAATTTAGTATTACAAATGCAGTATTACAAGCAAAAAAACTGTGTTTGGCTCTGCTCAAGCTACCTCTATAAGGCACATTCATAACACGATTGGGAATTCTTCTTTCTTTGAATCCCAACGATTCAACTGAAGATCCGCGAATGGTAAATTGCACAAGTTGGTGAAATTTAACCACCAATTGCGGTAAAAGAACATACAATTTCTGTAAAACAACCATTATTTTCGGTTATTTTTTTTTAAATTTTTTGTCGGTTAAATCTACCTACGAGCTCGGTTAAAAAATTTACAATTTTCATACATTTTGAAATTCTGTACGTCAACCACATTTTTCGGTTTATTTTACCGACCATTTTTTTTCTGTGTACCTATCGTCGCTTGAAGCACAGTGTGCCTAAGGACGGTTATCCAACTGCAGTAGATCAATATGCATTACGAAAACCTCTGTATGCCATTTTTCGACTTAGGATCTACTGGGGTCAGATGGATCAAAACCTGCCATTTAATTTTTTCTTGTTTCGACCCACCTATTTCATTATTTGCACTGAATGACGGGATACTGCCCAAAACTCGTACAAAAGTTTATGTATAAGTACCTAAAATAAATGTGTCATTGAAAAAATACATTTTTTGTTTGAAATCTCTGGGCACTTTAAAAGTTGGCAACACTGTTCGTACATGAAGTTGTCTTCAACGTTGTCTGAACATTTTTTTTTAAGTTATCGTTGACGATAGTTGTCTCTAACGAAAATATAATAGCGTTTCTATAAAAAACCTCGTTGCCGACAGCCTGACCGAAATAGTCTTATGCTTGTCGTGTATAAACTCCGCGACACTAAATTGTGTTTCCAATGATTTTCTATGGTATTGTCCACATCGTTGGGGAAGTTCTGAAAACTTGGCCAACTGAGATATTGAATTATCCCTACGGCCTTGAATGGTATAAGCACATGCACGCAGAGAAAAAACATGGTTGGAGCATGATTGCAGCGATCATATTTACTTGCTACAATAATACTATGATTATAAAGACCATAGTTGGTTGGGGTAATCATGTAAATTATATTTAAATGATTATAGAGACCATATTATGATTTCAGAGAACATATTATGATTAGATTCCAACCATGCCAAAAACATGGTAGAGGCAATAATGTATATGATTGGATATTTAATATTAATAAGAGTATTCACGATCCGGAGTACTTGTGTAGATTTGTACTTTTCTGCAAACATAAGCACTAAAATATATAAACCTACACAAGTACAAGACACCGGCTGTAGCCAATTAATTCGACTCGACCAAAACTGGACTAACATTGCCCGCAACTTTGATCACAACTTTTATGACAATTGATACTAAAACAGCTTTTTAAAATAGTTCAAAATACCAAATTGTATCAAATTGAGACAAAAGTCACTAGTGAGGCTGTGTCGGCTATTGCAACTACGCTAGAATTGACCTCTTAATCTTACAAAAAATGTATATAAATGCTTAAATTCATTTCCAAAAATATTTTATGAAAAATTCATATACACATTCAAATTTCATATGATTAGTATATGTATGCCTTTAGAACACAAGAAATGCAAGGCAATAGTAGCTAAACGTGCTAACGCGCTTCGTCAGCAACCCAAGTGTCCCGGGTTCAAATCTCGGCACGGCCAAACGTAAGTAAGTAAGAAAAATGTATATGAACTATTATTTCTTAAATATAATATAACCAATCAGCTAACATTACATTGAAATATTAATAATATAATTATTTCTTAAATATAATATAACCAATCAGCTAACATTACATTGAAATATTAATAATATAATTTAAAATAATTAAAAAGTAGATGTTGAAATTCAATTGAAAGTTGACTAAAAATTGGTTAACATGATTGTAACCATCATACAAATTTTTGGCTGCAATCATTACATGTTTATTTTCAATCATGAAAATGGTTAGCTGCAATCATGTAAATGTTTAGTATGCAATCATGGCATGGTTGGTGCAATAATTTCGTCAATCATAATATGGTCCCCTTAAAATATGATTGGGTCAACCATGTTTTTTCTCTGCGTGTGTGATTTCGTATCAATTTTCAGCAATCATCGCGATATTCAGAAACTTAATCGCATTCAGCATTAGATAATAATGAAGTTCATTTAAATCTGTAAAACCCCCGTAAACCTGTAAACATGTAAAACATGTTAACTTTAAATGGACGATGAGTTGTAAATAGCGTAAAAA
>OX596010.1:59669047-59700549 GCA_951394025.1 Heteromyza rotundicornis | reverse complement strand
ATTGAAAGTTGACTAAAAATTGGTTAACATGATTGTAACCATCATACAAATTTTTGGCTGCAATCATTACATGTTTATTTTCAATCATGAAAATGGTTAGCTGCAATCATGTAAATGTTTAGTATGCAATCATGGCATGGTTGGTGCAATAATTTCGTCAATCATAATATGGTCCCCTTAAAATATGATTGGGTCAACCATGTTTTTTCTCTGCGTGTGTGATTTCGTATCAATTTTCAGCAATCATCGCGATATTCAGAAACTTAATCGCATTCAGCATTAGATAATAATGAAGTTCATTTAAATCTGTAAAACCCCCGTAAACCTGTAAACATGTAAAACATGTTAACTTTAAATGGACGATGAGTTGTAAATAGCGTAAAAATCGACAAAATGGCTGACTGCAGGTTAGGGTGTCATTTCAATATTCTACAATCAGAGTTTACATCAGAGGCGCACCCAAGGGGCGGGGGGGGGGTTTGAACCCCCCCCCCCCCTCCCGAAATTATTTTGCATTACCAAACCAAATTGCAGATAAATGTGTTTTAATTTGATGCACGCAGAGAAAAAACATGGTTGACCCAATCATATTTTAAGGGGACCATATTATGATTGACGAAATGATTGCACCAACCATGCCATGATTGCATACTAAACATTTACATGATTGCAGCTAACCATTTACATGATTGAAAATAAACATTGTAATGATTGCAGCCAAAAATTTGTTATGATGGTTACAATCATGTTAACCAATTTTTAGTCAACTTTCAATTGAATTTCAACATCTACTTTTTAATTATTTTAAATTATATTATTAATATTTCAATGTAATGTTAGCTGATTGGTTATATTATATTTAAGAAATAATTATATTATTAATATTTCAATGTAATGTTAGCTGATTGGTTATATTATATTTAAGAAATAATAGTTCATATACATTTTTCTTACTTACTTACGTTTGGCCGTGCCGAGATTTGAACCCGGGACACTTGGGTTGCTGACGAAGCGCGTTAGCACGTTTAGCAACTACTGCCTTGCATTTCTTGTGTTCTAAAGGCATACATATACTAATCATATGAAATTTGAATGTGTATATGAACTTTTCATAAAATATTTTTGGAAATGAATTTAAGCATTTATATACATTTTTTGTAAGATTAAGAGGTCAATTCTAGCGTAGTTGCAATAGCCGACACAGCCTCACTAGTGACTTTTGTCTCAATTTGATACAATTTGGTATTTTGAACTATTTTAAAAAGCTGTTTTAGTATCAATTGTCATAAAAGTTGTGATCAAAGTTGCGGGCAATGTTAGTCCAGTTTTGGTCGAGTCGAATTAATTGGCTACAGCCGGTGTCTTGTACTTGTGTAGGTTTATATATTTTAGTGCTTATGTTTGCAGAAAAGTACAAATCTACACAAGTACTCCGGATCGTGAATACTCTTATTAATATTAAATATCCAATCATATACATTATTGCCTCTACCATGTTTTTGGCATGGTTGGAATCTAATCATAATATGTTCTCTGAAATCATAATATGGTCTCTATAATCATTTAAATATAATTTACATGATTACCCCAACCAACTATGGTCTTTATAATCATAGTATTATTGTAGCAAGTAAATATGATCGCTTCAATCATGCTCCAACCATGTTTTTTCTCTGCGTGTGGGTAAAAATAAAAACAGCTAAAAAGTCCGCAAAAGTTTAAAATGGACAAATGATGATGAGTTTCATGTATTTTTCACCATGTTGCATTAAAAAATTGCCAAAATCCCTTTAAATCCTTATATACTATATAAAAATTTAGTTTCGGCCTTTATTAGTGTTTTGATCCGAAAATTATAATAAAAAAGAGTAAAAAACAAGTTTTTTAAAATATAACCCTTTAACCGACTAAAAAGCAAAAAAAAAATTCCCTTAAAATTAATTTCCGCAATTTCGATTTAAAATTATGGGTTTGTGGGTGGTTTGTTCCTCTAATGTCAGATTTTGAAGTGGCCAAAAAACCGCTAATTTTAAATCGAAATTGCGGAAATTAATTTAAACGGAATTTATTTTTTGCTTTCCAGTGTTCCAAATTTCAGCTCTCTAGCTTATGCGGAAGTGTATGAAAAAGCTCGCCGCAGATTTGAGGATATATATACCGATATATATATATATATAGTCAAGCCAAAGCAAGTTAATATAAGGGTTATAAAAAGTATTGACACGGCTCTATTTTCCCTTCTTGCAAGAGTTGCAATTTAAAATCAAAAAAATCAATTTTTGTATCAAACTACAAGTCAAAAAATGCATTTTAAATCTAAGAGCACACAGTGTGGGCCATTTTTTCTTGTAATAAAACAATTTTTGATTTGATCCGATGCCTTCAATTCTTAAATATTTATTTCATATTTGAATTAAGTCGACTTGTTCATAAAAATTTCAAATTATCAAATTCCCACTTGAAAATAATGTTATGTACTGTAATTTTCATGAAACCGTCCAAATCGTCCGTTCGACAAATATTAACTTTTGGTAATGCACATGACCGAGACGAATAGATTCTGTTAGAGGGGGTTAAAAAGAGTACTCGTGTCTCCCAGTTTTTCTGGATCAATTCTTAAAACCGTTTAAATCGCACATTTGCATGTTGCATTTTTCCCATGCCAAAATTTTATATTCCTGGGTATTTTCGGGTTTTCAAAAAAAGCCGATTTCATTCGATTAATACAAACATTATTTTACGAAAACTCAGTATTATAATCTGTTGACGACTAGACCTTATCTTCTAGCTACAGTGATATTCATAAGTATTAAGTTGCTGACAACACCAATTTCTATGTTCTTCACCAAAGACAAAGAAGATGATGAAATGGAGAAGCGTCGTTGTGAAATTCAAGGGTTCTGGAAGCTTCTCCTTATTTCTTTATTAATATGGAATTTTCCAGAACCTTCTATGTAGATTCTTTATGTATATTGTAATTCGCTGACTCCACTATGGATGAATTTAAAGCTAAAGTGGAGTACCGTTATATAATATAGTAGGGTATTAACTTGCACCTAAGAGTTCCCAAATTTAAATATGCATTTGATAGAGGAAAACAATACATTTAAAAACATGTAAACTTTTTACGATAGGATATAAACTTATCACGCTAGACTAGAAACATTGGCGCATATTCATAGTCGTATTTAGTATCATTCCAAGTACAGACTTTACCTAAGCTGTTAACTAAGTCATTCATAGTCGATGTAGAATCGATTTATCTACTTAGTAGCTGCTAAATATTTAGAAACAGCTGCAGCCATTATTAAGTCGATACCAAAGTAACATTTATACGTCAAAGAAGCAGATTTTGGATGATTTCGTGATTTTCGCGATTGAAAACCACCTTAGAAGAACCACCTTAAATGTAATTGTTGCTATTGCCTTTCTCCACAAAGCAAAGGAGAGGAACCTGTCGTGTAAGTTGGCAATATGTTATACAAAGTGTAAATAATTATGATTCCAATAATTTGCAGTCTTGGATACAGAATTTAACAACCAGACACCAGCATTTAAAATTTGTATCCATCGTCAAAACAGCACAGCCGGCAGCCACAAACAAAATGAAAACAAATGAAAATTAGGAATGCGTTTATTTCGATATCATATTTGGTATCGAAAAAGCTGTTTTCAAAATAATTTGATTGTTAAGTTCGCATGTATATTACAAATGTTAAAATAACAAGTTAATAAATTAAAAAATGTTTCTTTACTGAAAACTGTTATAATGCATTAAATATGTTCCAATACTCCTTGACATTTATTGCAAAAAAAAAATAATCGATATTATCTACACTACATTCATCTCTTGAACATATCAGCTGTTTTCTGAGTTGATACTACTTAGTAGCTGCTAAAATATCGACTATGAATAGAGACATGTTTTAAGTTGGAACCTAAATTTGCGTTGGAGATTAATTGGTATGAACTTAGAATCATGACTATGAATATGCGCCATTGTTTGAAAAAATGCATGATATAGAGAGTTAAATTTTCTGCTAAAAAAATTGTTTATTGTAGAGAAAAGTTCACTCTATAAAAATTCTTACATCATACGTTTTTCTTTTTATCAAAAAAAATATTTAAAAAATCCCGAGCATGGGATGCAAGAAAGAAAGCAAGGGATTGCAAAACCTTTCGGTATTAAATTCTCGAGCTGGTACCTATACTCACTAGCTACTAACTTAGTTCAAAGTAGTTAATAAATTTAGTAAGAATATCAATATGATAATTTTCAAAATTGAACAATTTTTGAAACAAAGTCCTGGGTGCGCCACTGGTTTACATATTAAGAAACAAACTTGCAACGCCAAAAGTAAACAAATCAAAAGCTTAACAAATTTAGCAAGGTACTTTTAGATCGAGCTATTTATATAACCCTTATATTAACATGCTTTGGGTGGACCATATCCCTATTTATATTACCCATAGCTTCGCTCGCAATAATTTTGTAATTTCATGTTAACGTAGAAATGTTATATGTATTATTTAACAACTGAAATAAAAATAGATTTTGCAAGTCATCCCTCAGCCCATTCACCTCCCAGCTTTAAAAATTTTAGGGCGTGGCAGTGGGCTGATCTTAAATTTCATAGTCAACCCTCTGCACATTCACCACCCAGCTCAAAATCCAAAATTTCAGCGTAATCCCTTGAATAGGACCCGAGCTTTAAAAATTTGAAGGCGTGGCAGTGGGCGGACTGCAAATTTTGGATTACCCAAAACCACATAAAAAATTTCAGCAAAATCGGTTCAACACTGCATTTTAAAATAATATTTTAAAATAATATTATTTTAAAATTATGATGAGGTCAATGAAATAACCTACATTTTGATATGTGTTTCATTAAAATCGGTCAAGTATTTCTTGAGTTATAAGGGAACAAACATACAAACAAACCCACAAACCTACAAACAAAGAATTTTATATAAGTAAAAAGATAAAAGTGATTGTGTGTCTGTCCGTCTGTTTGTTTAAACGGATGTACCGATTCTCTTTCAGGATAAATTCTATAGGTATCGACATGTAACATTGGGTATATGCGGTTGGGATTGGACAAAGGGGCGTGGCACCTCCCATACAACACAAAATATGCCTACAAGGTAATTTTTTAACTATTGAATTGAATTTGAATTGAATATTGAATATATAAAGACGAAATTTGGCACGGAGTTGCATAATAACTTTTCCAAGCTGTTTGCCAAATATGGACATAATTGGACAAGGGCGTGGCACCGCCCATACAACACGTAACTTAAACAGCTAAGTAATCAAGTATTGAATATATTTTAATGAAATTTGGAATGGAGTTGTACAGTATGTTTTCCCAGCTATGTGTCGAATATGGGAATAATTGGACAAAGGGGTGTGGCACCTCCCACACAACACATAACTTAAATACCAGCTAATTAAGCAACTAATGGATATATTTTAGTGAAATTTGGAATGGAGTTGTACTGCTATGTGTCGAATATGGGAATAATTGGACAAGGGGCGTGGCACCGCCCATACAATTTTCTACCCTATATCACGGCTTTACTGATTTTATTGAAATTTTAAGGTAAAATTGTGTAAGTAATGGAATTCGCAATAGGACATAAGAGATTGGAATTGGACAACGGGGCGTGGAACCTCCCATACAACAAAAAATATTATTAAAATGTAACTTAGTAACCATCGAATGTTGAGTGGTTCGTGCCACCAACTGCGTCCTTGCATATTTTTTGAGTGAATAACGCCGGGGGGGATTACAGCTTGCATTTACATTTTTTGGGTGAATCATACACCGCGAGAAAAAAACTGTAAAATCAACGAAAAAGTAGGTAAATTTAACAGTTTTCGCTGTTAAAAACCATCCGATAGTCAAAACTGTTAAATTGACTGTTGATACGCTGTTGATAACCGTAGCCTAATGGGAAGATGTCCGAATGCCACCCGGGAACTCCGGGTTCAAATCCCGATACGACTGTCGCTTTTTTTTCAATTTAAAAAAAAAACGAAGATTTTTCACTGTAATTTTTATTTTTTTTCTTTAAATTTTTCTTTCAGCTCAATAAGTGTCACTTTTTTGAACGATTCTTCTCAACTCCAAAATCGCCCTGGTCAAGGCTTGAAACTGCGTGCTTCTGGTTGATAGTCCGACATCTTATCCATCGCGCCAATGATGACATTCATGCGGGCATGGCAATAAATGAATAACTTAAATCTGTTGAACAGGTTTTGTTCTCTACTATCAGAGTAACCAGAGTTGCCAGCTGAAGGAACTGTCCTTGCATTCCCGGGGAATATCCCATCAAAAAGAGAAATGGGCAAGGAATTCATGAAAATGTGAGAAAACTTTAATAAATACGTACATAAGTAAAAACTGGGAAAGTGGTTTAGTTGCAGTTGAACAAAATGGAGACGAATTTACCAAAAACCTGGCAACACTGTTTGTATCAGAAGAACAGAAAACCTATCTCCTATCTCTTAAACTGTCTGCTACACACTCTGCGGTTCATAACATCTTTTTTTTTTTTTTAATAGTAATTTTATTCAATTGAATCACCTAATAATAACTTAGGTCTAACAATGATTTTTCAAAAATTCAGAAATTCAGCTTATTTTTATAATATTCAGATTACAACTATTTGCCCTATATCGATTGATTTAGGCAATGTAGAGTTATCGTAACTAATATAGGGGGAATATATTAGTTTCGTTTGAGACGTGAGGGATTCAGAGGTCTCAGTAAATTTCTAGCTAGAATGTTTGGGTGAAACATGAGCTTCTGCTTGTATTTCGAGGTAAATTTCGGAATTACTTCTTTTACTGCAGGTATATTCAGGTCTCTGTGGATGTTAGTATTTTTTATATACCAAGGGGCTCTGGCAATTTGTCTCAGGATTTTAGATTGGACTCTCTGGAGTTTTTCCACGTTCGAGGGAGAGGCAGTGCCCCAGAGTTCAATTCCATATGTCCATATGGGTTTTATTATACTTTTGTATATTTGGACTTTGTATGTGAGATTTAGCTTTGATGCCCTTGAGATTAGCCAATTTAGTTCCAATTGCTTTAATTTGATCTGAG
Source organism: Heteromyza rotundicornis (assembly GCA_951394025.1). Lineage (NCBI taxonomy): Eukaryota > Metazoa > Arthropoda > Insecta > Diptera > Heleomyzidae > Heteromyza > Heteromyza rotundicornis. Next base: position 59,693,438 of record OX596010.1, on the reverse strand, counting down.
TGATTTTGGATTCAATATGTTTATGCCATGTGAGTCGGCGATCGAGATGCATTCCAAGATACTTGGTTTCGGAACTTTCAGGGACGACTTGGCCGTTTATCTTCAGAGCAGGACACGTGCCCCTTCTTAGAGTGAAGGTTAAGTGACAGCTTTTGGATTCATTGACCTTGATTTTCCATCGATGTAGCCAATTACTTAGAGTGTCCAAGTGTTTTTGCACGTATAGAGATGCCATGTCTGGGTTTGAGTGAGAGCACATGATAGCAGTGTCATCAGCAAAAGTCGATATGAGAGTTCTATCACTTTTGGGCATATCTGCAGTATAGAGAATATATAGCAGGGGCGCGAGGACACTGCCTTGTGGTACTCCGGCCAGTATTTCGTATTTTCGGGAGACAAAGCTTTTGTATTTTACTACAAATTTTCTATTCGTGAGGTAGTTTTTGAGTAGACAGTGCATATTAGCGGGAAGAATATGCTGTAGTTTGTAAATAAGTCCTTCGTGCCAGACCTTATCGAAGGCCTGGGTGATATGGAGGAAAACAGCGGAGCAATACTGTTTATTTTCGAAAGTGCCTTTTATTGAGTCAACAATGCGGTGCACTTGCTCAATAGTGCCATGCTTTTCGCGGAAGCCAAACTGGTGATCGGGAATCACTTGTTTTTCTAGAATTTTCGGTAGAATCAATTTTATTAAAAGTTTTTCGAAGAGTTTCGATATTACAGAGAGCAAACTTATAGGCCGGTATGACGTCACATTACTGGGATCTTTTCCAGGTTTGGGAATCATTGTAACTTGAGATAGTTTCCAATCATCTGGGTAGTGACATGTTCTGCGAATCGCGTTAAATATGTGCAATAAGTGGGTTATTGCAACTGTTGGCAGTTCTTTTATCATTGTTGGCGTTATCAAGTCCGGTCCTGGTGCTTTATTCGGGTCCAAGCTTTTGTTTAATGCCTCCATAAGTTCGTTTTTTTTAATCGCGATTGTACTGCACCCTTTTCTGCATCGCTTCTGGCTTAGTTTCCATTTGGCAGCCTTAGAGGGGGTTCTGTCAGTATTGGTTTTTTCATATTTTTTGCAGCTCGCCAGAGCGAGTAGTTTGTTGATTTTGTGGGTGCGAGATGTTCAACAAATAGCTGGAATTCTCTTTCGGATTTCCTCTCAAGCTGCTTTTTTAGAATTCGAGAGACATCATTAAGCTGTTTTTTCAGATTTGGGGATCAGTTGTTTTGCCAATCGCGACGTATTTTCCTTTTTTTTTTATTAACTGCTCTATGTCCTTTGGAGTACACTTTGCATAGCTGCGAGTTGAGCTTTTTGGGATTTGGGCGGGAGTGGCCGCTGCAGCTGCTTGGGAAAGCAAGAGTGTGAAATTACTAACAGCTGTGTGTATTTCAACTTTCGTTTTTAGTGACACATTAGGGATAATGTGGGAGCTTATATACTTTCGATATTTGAGCCAGTTTGTGAGTTTGCTGGTCAGTTTATCTGGTGGATTGGCCTCAGAACTTGGCGCATACTTTATTGTGATAATAGTAGGCGTATGATCTGATGAGAGATCTAGAGAGGATTCAATAAACAATTGGCTCCTTTTTACAGTTTTGAAGACTGCAAAGTCAATGACATCGGGGGTTTTGCGACTGTCAGTTGGCCAGTAAGTTGGCGTGCCAGAAGAGATCACGTCAAGACCGAGTCTGTTGACAGTGTTCAACAGGAGCCTGCACTTTGGCGATATAAGGCGAGAACCCCAATATGTATGTTTGGTGTTGAAATCGCCGGCAACGAGATACTTTTGTCCAAGAGAATGGAAAAAAGTCTGGAATTGTTGCTCAGATATTTTGTGTCTGGGCGGGCAGTATATAGCGGTTAATGTTAGGCCTTTTAAGTATTCATCGAGAGAAATACTTGTCGCTTGGATATATTCTGTGCAATAATTCTGGAGAGCGTAATGTTTTATACGACTTTTAATGAGAATGGCGGTTCCACCTCTAGCGTTTCCGCTTGGATGCTTTGTGTCATAGAGTCTGTATCCTGGTAAATTGAAAAATCGTCTATGCTGGACTCTTTCAAGAACTCGAGAAGTTCTAGTTTGTGAAGACACAGGCCGTTTGCATTCCAGAATGATATTTTTAAACCATTCATGGCTTAGACATGAGATGTTGTTGTAAAAGACTTTGATTCTTTATCATTTCTTGCATCATATTTTGCATAAAATCATATTGTTCATAACATCTGCCTGGGTTCAAATCTCGCTGACTGCTAAGTTTTTTATTACAACTGGCACCAAGTGCTTCCTTGGACATTTTTTGGGTGAATCATACTGGGTGGGATTACAACTGCCACAATGTGCGTCCTTGGACATTTTTTTGGGTGGATCATGCCGGGTGGAATTACAACTGGCACCAAGTTTCACGGAGGGAATTAACCATCAACTACAGCGTCAATTGAAGTTGTCGCAAATTCCTATATATATTTATTTAAAAATTGTATACAACCCGTGCAACTCCGGGTGTGTAACAGATTATATATATACATATATATATATATATCCTGAAATCTGCGGCGAGAATTTTCATACACTTCCACATGAGTTAGAGAGCTGAAATTTGGAACACTGATAGAACTCCGGTGACAATGCATTCTAATAAATTGGGATCCATCAGAGGCGTAGGGGCCGTGGGGGGACTCAAACCCCTTTTTTTTAAACATGGCAAACTTCCAATTCCTTCAAGCTACAATTATGAAATTTGGGTGTGGGGCAAAGGGGAGCGGGATGGAGGCAATTTGAAGTTCTAACTTTCGTATTTTGTAAGCTACAATGCTGTAAACAAGGGGGGAAACTGGAGAAAAAGAGGGGAAAGGGGAAGTGGGGGGAAAGGGGAAAAAAGAGGGGAGAAACAAACAATTTTTTTTTTTAAAGTAGAAAATAAAAAAAGACAAAAAAACAAGTTTTTTAAAATATAACCCTTTAACCGACTAAAAAGCAGAAAATAAATTTCCTTTAAATCGATTTCAAATTAAGGGTTTTTGGCGACTTCAAAATCTGCAATGATATTTATTTTCAGCTTTTTAGTCGGTTAAAGGGTTATATTTTTAAAAACTTGTTTTTTATTCTTTTTTTATTTAAGTTTCGGGCATGTTTTATAGATTTTGCCAGTTCCTACACATTTTTAATCTCTTTTCTCATAAAATAAAAGAGATACAAAATGTTCCATGATACTAATGTTCTATAACTATCAATCTATATATGGGACATTCCATGTGAAATTTGCCACTTTTTTCCACTTGTCGCGATTTTGTTTAAAGTTTCAGAGAAAAACATGATTTTTTCTAAAATTTTTGGTAATTTCAAATAGCTTTGGAAACAGTGTTTTCAGATGTGGCAATTTATCGCCCTTTTGCCGACTTCGCAATTGATCGGGCGACGAATTTTAGGCCTGGCCGACATGGCGACTTTTTGGCGATATTTATTTCTATTCGGCAATTTTGCGGCGATTACATTTTTATCAAACATTTTTATAATTTTTGTTGGCAAAATTTGCTTTTCTCAAATTTTTTCTCATTAAATCAAAAAATTTATCGATTAAATCCAACTAAAAAAAGGTTCTTATTCTTTTTTGGTTTTAAGAAATAAATTTTTTTAAAATGAAAGTAAAAATTTATTTTTATTTAAAAAATAACGAATATTTTTATTGGTATTGGATTCAGGATTTTCAACTAATCTCTCATTTTTTTTTACACATAATTAAACCTTAAGTCCTCGAAAAAACGAAAAAGTGACCTCTATCTTGCATGCACTCGGCATCGTCGGAGCAGCTGCAAAACACTAAAAAACAATAAACGTGAAATAAATATCGCAAAAAATGTGAATAAAACATTCCCCAAAAAAATCGAACGCGTCTCTCACACCGAATTCTGCTTCCCGCTCACACGAAAGCGAAACAGATGAAGAAAGTGCGAAAATGTTGCAACAACAAGAAAGTGCGAGAGCCGCGAAAAAATACGTGTCCCAGCTTGCCCCCAATAGCACAATATACAAGTTCCCCTTTGCGTTACTTCCGCTCAGAACTTAACCCATTAATGACGAGAGCGAAATTTTCGGAATTTTTTCAAGATTTTTTCAGGAATACCTAGAAATGGCCTAAGAAACGAATTTCTAACTTTTTTTTTTTTGGACCGCTTACCGTTTGCCCAGCCCTGACCGTTACCATATGGTAACACTCGTCACAACCCTAGCAAAATTACCTAATTTAAGATATTATTGTTTATAACTACTTTAATTTTAAATTCTTGAAAGTTTAGCAATGCTTTATGATTTATTTTGTAAAAAAAATTTTTATCGATCAATTTTTTTAAATCTAAAAGTTTTTAAAAAAAAATATTTTGTTAAAAAGAATTCTATAAATTCAGGAGCATTTTTGATCACAAAAGTTTCTTCAGCAAAGTAGTTTGTTTTTAAAAAACGCACATTTTTGCATCAAAAAAAAAATTGTATAGCCCTCAGGAAAAAAGTTAGAAAAGTAGGTCAGTTTTCAACTAGGATTTTCTTGATAAGTGTCCTGATAGTCAATTATAGAATGGGGTCCAATAGACCTTTTCAATAGTATTCAAGTTGATATTCTTAAAATTTTGGTAGTCGTTCAAAAATTACTATAAAAGGCTGGCCTAATTATCTGTCCGCCACTGTATATAATATGTATCTCCACCTACACCAAAATACTGCTTAGGTTTTCAATAACATAAGAAATATCTCCATATGAACTGAAATTGGAAAGGTCCTCGTCATCATTTGACATACACAATTTGCATGGCTGTAAAAGAGGTGTACGATGAAGACCATAGGAAGTACCTCCTTCATCTTCCTCCTAATAATCTTGTCCAGCCGGATAAAATTATGCTCGCCTAAATGTCTTCATCGTAATGTAAATTTGTTAAAAAACAATTGAGTAAGTTTTAGTCGGTCGAAGTAAGCATATATATACCATACACCCTTCCATCTGAGACCTGGTGGCCATATTCCGCTCATTCCACCGACGGTACTCACATGTGCTCCATTTAGTAGTACTTTTTTACATTCATCAGCTCGGCATGACCTAGCCATCTTAGACGTGGATTTTGTATGCGTCACGATGTCATGTCATGATCGGGGTATTGCTCATATAGCTTTTGCGGCACTCACCTTCGACGCAAAGCGGACAATATATCTTACGGAGAATTTTCCTACCACAATTCCCGTGAAATTGGGTGACATTTGTTACAAAACTCGACTCTCACTTGTATGGAAGGTAGTCGTGGCAGCTGATCGATTTCGCCCATTTGCAATACCAACTCCTTCTAGGATTTCCAAAGGATAAATTCAATGTTTGGACCGCCTAGCTTTCATTTAGCTCCTTCAATAGCCCATACCAATCAAAATAACGTACAGACATACGGATATGGCTAAATCAACTTAACAGGTGCTGCTAATTTTTCATAAGTACACCAAGTAGAATTTATAGATAAAATATTTTTAACTTTATATGAAAAAAGCTAAAAAAAAATATATTTCAAACCAATATATAGAAAAAATTTACTTCATTTTACAAAAAATACTCGAATATGTACGCAAATATGTATATAAACACGTACAAAAAATTATTTTAAATCTGAATATTAAAAAAAAAAAATTGTTTGTAATTACCCTGTCGGAATTCAACCAACTGGTTTACAAAAATAGCTAACTTATTTCTTAATATATAACAACTAATTTTAAAGTGATTGAAAAGTCGTGCAGAGATAGTCAGTTTGATAATATAATTTCTGTGTTGTGCTTTATTTCTTTTCAATTCAAACGTAGTAAAAATTTGCTTTTCCATATCTGAAAAATACTGCTTGTATAGCCTGGAGTGTAGGCGTCGGCTTCACATTTCAAAGGTCGTTGGTTCGAGCCCCGGAAAATGCAGTTGAAATTTTTATATAAAAAGTTTTAAAAAGTAATTTATAGAAATGAGAGAAAAATAAATTCGAATAAAATTTTTGTGAAGTTTAAACTCAACTGACTACCGCCTAGGACATCCCCATGTTAAAATCGTTCGTAACAAAGGAATAAGTTACTTTATAGTGTGTACTGACTATTAAAAAACTAGTTTCTAGTTAGAAATAAATGGGTTCAATTTCCGACAGGGTATATTAAGTACACAAACACACTTTCAAATCAATATACAAATAAAATATATTTAATTTTACATAAAAAAAGCTCATACAAACATTTTCAGTAAGAAAATTTAAATTTGCTAGGGTTGTGACGAGCGTGCCCATATGGTAACAGCAAAATTCAAAATGATAAAAAGGTAACACAGAAGTTATAAATAATTTTATTTTATACGTTTTCTAATATTTTGATATTCTACCCAAATGCCAAAAAAAAAATATTCAAAATATAAAACTTTTTATGGCAATGAAAAATATTCTTACTGGAAAGGTCGTGACTTTTCGCTGTTTTTGCCCACTTTTCAAAAACACTACTTTTCAATTATCCGCCACCACCGCTACTGACGGGCGATTGCTTAGAGTTATATATCAAAAGAAAGATCAAAGAATGCTTTATTAACATCAAAAACGGATTCGTGATATTCGTTCAAATATTTTTGTAATTGCACATACCGTAGAACGCTATCAGCGTTACCATATGGTAACACTCGTCGTGAATGGGTTAAATGAGCAAAAAGAAACTTCAAAGTAGCTCTATCTCTAGAAAGTATAATATAAAGGCAACGGCAGCGCAGACAGGCATTGACGCCTACTTCAAACGAAGAGGTTCTCCTACCGGAAATATGAATTCCTCCGATTCCGAAAGTCCAAAAACCACCACCAATTTACTTACGTGAAAAAAACTCAAATCCCCTAATAAAAATAATTTTCCAAATCATTGGTGACCACTAAGGCATTCCCGAAGTGTTTTTTAAAATCCCGGGATTTCGGGATTTGAAATCACAATCCCGGGATCCCGGGATTTGTTCGGGATTTTCGGGATTTTCCAATTAAATGTAATAGTTAATATAAAATTAAAGAAAAAATTGTTGCTACAATATTTTAAGTTTAATTCGACAAAGAAAACATATTTAATAAATATTACATTAAACAAAACAAATAATATTTAAATAAATATAGTCAAACAAAAAGTAATTCTTTTTAAATTAGATTGATCGAACAAATTATTTTTTTTGCCACGCTGAATCCGAATATAATTATAAAATTCTGCCAGTTGTTTAAAACTATTAAAGTTGGTGTCTATTCAAAAGTAAAACACACACAAAACCATTTATCCGATTCGTAAAGTTTTCAATATACGGTCAACAAAATAATTTAAACTTATATCTCTTTTGAAAAAAAGAAATTGGTTAAATTGAAAAAATGTTATTCAGATCGATAAAAATTGTTTGTTAACCGTTATTGACAAAAATCTTCTAAAGTTTTGTAGCACTAAATCTACAAAAGTGGGTTTTTTAAATTTACCAATTAGATTGAAAGTAAATGCACGAAAGTATTTTTGTGGAAAAACGTCAAAAATATCTTAAGCAATGCATAACAAAATGCATTTTTGAATCCCGGGATTCCGGACTCAAAATCCCGGGTTTTCGGGATTGAGAAAACTTTCGGGATCCCGGGATTTCGGGATTCGGGATCCCGGGATTGAATGCCTTAGTGACCACACATTTCATGTAATCCCTATCCTCAAGGGAAGAATTCATGAAACTAAAATTCAAATCTATAGCGAGGCAAATTATAGAAAAATTATCGAATCCTTCGATAATTCAAAAAAGAGCTATTACACATATCAGCTCAAAAGCTCCAAAGGTCTCTTCGTTGTCCTGAAAGGCATTGACTCATTTTTTGAATGCAATGAAATCAAAAGCGCTTTAATCGAAGAGCGCTTCCACGTTAAATCCGTTTTTAACATACAAAATCGAGATAAAATTCCCCAACCACTATTCCGAGTGGAACTGGAATTTGATCCAAAGTCCCTAAAAAAGGGGGGAATCTCACCCAATTTACTCACTGCGGTATCTCCTCCATCGCAAAATTACAGTGGAAAGCCTCATAAGCGCGGAGGACCAATTCAGTGCCAAAATTGCCAAGAATACGGTCACACAAAATCGTATTGCACACGTCCCAGCGTGTGCGTAATATGTGGCGATCTCCACCCCATAAACTTGTGCAAAAAAACTAAAGAGGATGCAAATGTTATAAAATTCAGCAATTGCGGTGGCAACCATACAGCAAACTATAGAGGCTGTCCCATCTACAAATCCTTCAAAAGCAAGGCTAGTCCCAAAGCTGATGCTTTCCCCCTAAAACAGGATTTAAGAAAAATCTCAACAAATCCCTCACAATCCAATGTACCTACTTATGTAAATCCCATTATAAATCAAGGCGTTTCCTACGCCAGCGCTTTAAAAGGACAAAACCCAGTCCCCGAGTTCACGCAACCTGCGCCCCCTAGCAGTTCTCTTGAACAAACTCTGCAAGTGTTTATACAAAATATGTCACAATTTATGTCTGGTATGCAAAATATGATGCAAGAAATGATTAAAAATCGAAGTCTTTTACTACAACATCTCATGTCTAAACCATGAATGGTTTAAAAATGTCATTTTGGAATGCAAACGGCCTGTGTCTTCACAAACTAGAACTAATTTCTGAAACTCACTTCACTGAAAAAATCTTTTTCAATCTACCTGGGTATAGACTCTATGACACAAAGCATTCAAGCGGAAACGCTAGAGGTGGTTCCGCTATTCTCATTAAAAGTCGAATAAAGCATTATGCTCTACAGAATTATTGCACAGAATATATTCAAGCGACAAGTATTTCTCTCGATGAATACTTAAGAGGCCTAACATTCACAGCTATATACTGCTCGCCCAGACACAAAATAACTGAGCAGCAATTCCTGACTTTTATCCAAAATAGCTCAACTCGCAGCTATACAAAATGTACTCCAAAACATATAGAGCAGCTTCTAAAAAATAAAAGAATAAAAACAGAGTAAAAAACAATTTTTTTAAAATATAACCCTTTAACCGACTAAAAAGCAGAAAATACATTTTCTTTAAATTAATTTCAGCAATTTCGATTTAAAATTAAGGGTTTTTGGGTACTTTCCTCCGAATATCATTGCAGATTTTATAGTCTCCAAAAACCCTTAATTTTAAATCGAAATTGCTGAAATTAATTTAAAGAAAATTTATTTTCTGCTTTTTAGTCGGTTAAAGGGTTATATTTTAAAAAACTTAAAAAAAAATTTTTTTCTCCCCCCTTTTCCTCCCTTTTTTCCCCTTTTTTACTCTTTTTCCCGAATGCGAACCTAAGTAAAAAATTTCAGCCTTGTAGCTTACAAAATACGAAAGTTAGGTCGTTAAATTGGCTCCATCCCGCTCCCCTTTGCCCCCACACCCCCTTTCCAAAGGGTAAAAAATTTCATTTTGTCAATAAGAACTCACCTACTAAACAACATTGTAGCTTGAAGGAATTGGAAGTTATGCCATGTTTAAAAAAAAAAAGTTTGAGTCACCCCACGGCCCCCTGGACCCCAAAATTTGTTCTATCAGTGTTCCAAATTTCAGCTCTCTAGCTCATGTGGAAGTGTATGAAAAAGCTCGCCGCAGATTTGAGGATATATATATATATATATATATATATATATATATATATATATATATATATATAGTCCGCCCAAAGCAAGTTATTATAAGGGTTATAAAAATACGTCGTGAATGGCAAAATCACAGATCGCCCTCTTTGAAAAAACAGTTAAAAGATATCACTCATAACACTGCGTTACAGTCGCCCAGAACTTGGGACGCCACCTATTACACGTTGTAGGTATGTCCAAGAAAATGACATCTGCGTACCAGACGTTTTGATTACACCCCAAAAATCTGAAGTTAGAAGAGGAAAACCAATTTTTGTCAATGTTACCCTATTTTTAGAGATAACTTTGGAAGCGTGAGCTCGATAAGCACAAACTATAGCTTGTTAAAACTTTGATTTATATGTCGAAAAACACAGAAGTTATTACTTAAAACATCGCTCAGGCACCATTTTTTGACATTTATTTTAACGGTTTTTTTCGATTTAAGAATTTTTTTCATACAACACTATACTAATTTTTTAACAAAAATTAAAGAAACATCGAAATCCCGTTTCAACGAGCCCAAATTGGTTGCAATCCGTTCAAAATTGACTTCAGTATTCCATTTTTCGTTGAAGCTTTTTTGCTGATTTCGGTACAAAATGTAAAAAATTATAAATATTTTTTTTTTTTTCCCGGGATTTAGGAAAAAATATCCCGGGATTTTCGGGACTAAAAATGGACCGCGATCCCGGGATACGGGATCCCGGGATCGAAAGCCCTAGTATATACACATTCACCATACAGCATGATGAACTATATCGCCATTAGCTCAATTTATTTTATAGCTGGCTGTGGTCTTTTGGTTAGAGCTTCGGCCTATGACTGCGACAGGCTTGGGTTCAAGTTTTTTAATCTTTTAATTTTTTAATTTTTCTTTTTTAATTCTTTCTTAATTCTTTTTTAATGTAACAGTTCAACTTTACACAATTACATCATCCAACAAAATTTTTTTCTATTCTTTACAAAATTTAATAAAAGTTCACATATTTCACAAATGATTTTTTATATGAATATATAAATTATGGAGTTCACCATACGGCTTGGTCTACCTAACCGCCATTAGCTGAAATTATTTTATAGGCGGCTGTGGTCAGTTGGTCAGAGCTTCGGCCTATGACTGCGGGGGTCCTGGTTCAAGCCCGGTGCCGGCCGAAGTTTTTCTTTTTTTAATTCCATTGCTTCATATTTTTTCTTTTTTTTAATCTTTCTTTTTTTAATTCTTTTTTAATGTAACAGTTCAACTTTACACATTAGGCGACAATTACATCATCGAATAAAATTTAATAAAAGTTCACATATTTCACAAATTTCTATAAAAAAAATTACATATGAAAACATAGAAAATATTTTTGCATCTAAATTACACAATAAAGTAAACATTAAATATTTTTTCAAATTAGTGTTTTATTTCCCGTGCATGGCACGGGCAAATTTACTAGTATATTAGATACGATAACTCCACACTGCCTAAATCAATGGATATAGGACAATTTACACATCTCAGAGCATAGATTAAGCTGAATTTTAAATTAAGTTGAATTTATGAATAATCATTGTTAGACCTAAGTTAATATTAGGTGATTCAAATGAATAAAACTACATGGAAAAAAAAAATAAATTACTTCGAAGTATTGAATCCATAAAATAAACCTAAGTATTTTTTTATTGAACATTTTTTTTTTAATTTGGCGAATTCGGGCGATTTTGGACGACTTCAAAATGTGGAAATGGCGACGAGGTCCAAAAAATATCTGGCATCTCTGTTTGGCAACAAGCTTTCCAACCAAAAATAACATTTAAAAAAAACAGGATTTTTTTAAAAAGTTGTTCGTCCTTAAATTGTTAAATTGAATGGCAATGTCATTTAGCCAGTCTTGAATTTCATCAAGAATAGCTTAGAATGTAGCTGCTTATGTCTTCTTTAAAACGCATGTAAATTTGGGATGGGACCGCCAGCCGTTTAGGCGATATGGCTTCAAACGTAAAAAGCCCACGAAAGAAACAAGCAAACAAAATTTAAAATCACTATTTTGTACCCGAAAGAGGCGTGATAGGTATAGAAAAGTATATATATTCTTGATCAGTATCTCCAACGGAATAAAAATGGAGCGGAACAAAATGGTAATAAAACAAATTTAGTAATGAAACAGGAACGGAATGAAGGTGGAACAACGACTAAATGGGAATGTAACACATGGTAGTGTATTCGCATCGGGTCTGTTCCACAACGCAAATAATTCTTATTTTTAAATCTCACGATAATCTTTATTCAAATTTATTTTCTTGAAAAATCATCGAAAATTAAATTTTTTCAGTATGTAATTTAACTATTTTGAGTATAAGTTATTTTTCGAGTACTTTACTTGCTCGCTGCAGAAGTTAATCTGTCTCTTTATTCTCCAAAGTCATTTTCGACAAGCTACCAAGTCAGCAAAGTGCTGACATTACAGAATACAAATAAGACTTAAATTACGTAGACTTAAATTAGGTGCAAGCAACTGGCAAACAGTTGCTTGCACCGAACGTCCTCGTTCATAATCTGGGAAATTCGAGTTCGAATAGCCTCTTTACGAGTTTCTGTCATTTTCATCGGTATTTCCTCTGTTTTGATTTGCACCACCTTAGGCTTGAAAGTATTGCTATGACACTGTACCAGATCCATCTACTAGTTTCCAATGTTACTTTGACCTCTTCTATTTTTTCCATGTTGCTGATGTGTAGCTTGTGTAAGTGTGGCAACGATATTTCATCGAAAAACTCAGTTTCTATTAGGCTTGTTTTCTTTGGTGCTGGCAGCTGGATGATATCGGTTAGTTGATTTATTTCGTATTTTTTTCCGTTAACGATGATTGAATTTTAGTAAGTTATAAGGTAGGAGCCATTTAAATGAATAATTTGCCCATCTTCTTCTACCGTTGCATTCCCATCTCGTAGTATGATCAGGCCATCTCTTAGTTGTTCTATCTCCGATGCTTGATATGCTGAAGTTGTTGGACAGTTCGCAGTGTGGTTATTTAGCAGTTCGAGCAGGCACTTATCGTCTCTATTTATGTTGCAGTAATTATATTCAATAGCTTTTTTACAATTTTTCAATGCAAAATAAATTTCATTACAATTTGCGGTTTTGTTGTTTTTAAAATTTAATATTCTATTGTTTTGAATGATTGGAATTATTTCATTAAGTTTACAAATTTGCTTTACCAGCGGTATTTTTATAAGATAAATAAGTGAATCTTTTTGATAATATATTTTAACATCAGCAATACTAAGTAAATCGCTCATATACGTTACAACGTTTTCGGTATTTTCAACTAATCTTATTTCCTCAGGATCAAGTACCAGTGGATTTACTATATTTAGATGAGCGAGCATTATGCTATATAAATTATTTTTTAGATTATCAATAACAATTTTATTCTTACGTGCTATTAACATTGTTAGTATTTACGAATTTATTGTGTTTTTCTTGTCCATATTATTAATTTGGTCAGTAAGTTCGTTCATTTTGAATTCAATTTCTTTATTAATTTCAATTTGCCTATTGTTTGCTCTAATGAGCTCATTTTCCATTGCTTGTAAAATTTCAAAATCTTGGTGATCAGGCACACCTGCAATAAATTTTATTGCTGATCCAATAAATTCAATTGCTCTTCGCGATCTAACTGGCACTTTCAACATGCGTACTAGTCGTTCTATTTCATCTACGTCCTGCTGTAATAGTTGTACTTCCTTCTCATGTTCTAGTAGCGTCATCAAATTTATATTATCAATAATGACCTTTTCTACCATTGAAAAATTAGTTACGTGTTTTAAATATATAAAGTTTTCGAAAATCGCAGTTTCTCCTACGGGGAGCGGAATGTAAAGGGCTGAAGAGTAGTCCATTATCTTTGCCGACCCTAGTGTGCCAAGTAGCAACCTGTAATTGCAGAATTATTTTAAATTATTTTTGTGAACCTGTTTTCCATCAATCACTACAGCTGTTCCCAGATCTGCCTGAACAGTTTTTTCGTTATAAAGTTTTCCCAATTTATTTCCCAATCTCTTGTTTGTTTTCACATATACTTTATCGCCCCGTTGCAATTCTTTTGGTTGCGTCCCTTTATTGTGGTAGTTTAGGTCTCGTTCCTGTTTATCTTTTAATCTCTGTTCGACTTGTATTTTAATTTTTTCAGTTCCGTTGTGCAGCAGTTCTATTGGTTTGTAATCGGTTACAGAATGAATAGCATTATTGTATTTATATGTCGATAATAAAATTAGTTCAACTATGAAAGTGGTGCTACCCTTGGTACATCTTGCTATTTCCGCTAGTGTTGAATGGAATCGTTCCACTTGCCCATTACTTTGACTATGAAGGGCTGGAACAGTAAATAATGAAATGTTGAATTGGTCTCTTAACAATGACTGAATTACATTGGATGTAAATGCACCTTCATTGTCAGTAACGATTTGTTTGATATTGTTGAATTGAGATATGGTTTCTATTAGTGCGTATTTAACATCAGCTGTGTTTCTTGACAAAATATTTTTCCCCACAGCAAATTTAGAAAATTTGTCGACGCATGTTAGAAAATACTTTCCTGTGGTAAAATATATGTCAATATGCAATATTTCCCCTGTAGCTTTTGGTATTGGTGTTTTTCCTACCGGGTGCCTGGTTGGTCTACGCATGTATTTGTTTTCTCTACAAATTTTACAGTTACTGATGAAGTGTTTTAACATTTTTTTCATGTCAGGGAAATAGTACTCGGAAATTATCTGCTTGAAATTTTCGTTGATTTCCCTATGCGCCCTATTATGTTCATTAGCTATAATGTCTGCTTGATCGTCTTTGTTTACTACATCTTGTACAAATTTGCTTGTGTACTTAAATTTAATGTTCGGAAAAGCGGTAATTAAATCATTTTGTATCTTGCCTAATGTTTCTATATTGCAATGAATTCCGTTATTAATGTCTGGTTTGATTACTTCTTTCATAATTTTGATAAGGTCAGGTACGGTGGAAAACTTAACTGTATGTCTCATTTTATTTTGGAAAAGAGTTTTAATTTTTTTACTATTTTCAGAGGCTGACTCAATAAGAATTTGATTTTTAAAACTATTAATTGGGTTTATAACTGAGGGGATAACGTTTGTTAATGACTCTTCACTATGAATAGTTCCTTCTGAATTTGTCACAACATTTATAAACTGCCGGGATAACGCATCTGCAACCTTGTTCTCCTTACCAGGTTTGTAATGAAAAGTCGGGGAGTATAGTTGGATGAATGCTGCCCATCTTTTTAATTTCATGTTTGGATTTTTGTCCGACATTGCGAAAGTTAAAGGTTGGTGGTCGGTATAAATGTGAATTTTGGGTACACCGTACAAGTAATTTTTCAAAGTTTGCAATGCCCATACTATCGCTAACATTTCCCTTTCATTTGTGGCATACTCTTCCTCTGCTTTACTAAGAGTTCGGGAAACCATTGTGATGGGACGGCCTTGCTGTGCTAGTACAGCACCAATTGCTTTAGAAGAAGCGTCTGTTGTCAATTCAAAAGGTTTTAGATAGTCCGGATACAGAAGCAAAACGTCTTCCGAAGCTAAAATATTTTTAATTTTATTAAAAGCTTGAACTGCCTCTTGGTCAAAATGAATCGGTACATTTTTTGATTGTTTAGAGCTGATATCGCCATTTTCTCTCAGAAATTTGGTTAGGGGTTTCGTTATTAATGCGTAATCTTTAATAAACCTTCGATAATACCCAGATAGTCCCAGGAATGACCTTAGACCTCGTAGTAATTTTGGAGTTTCGAAGTTTACAATATCTCTTACTTTTCCAGGACATGTTTTAATACCGTCACAAAATACCCTAAAACCTAAAAATTCTACGTCTTGTTTGAAAAATTTACATTTTTCTGAAGCAACCCTCATATTGGCTTCGTAGAGCTTGGATAATATCTTGGCGATGTCTCGTAAATGTGGTTGTTCGTTCTTAGAGAAAATTATAACATCGTCCATGTAGACATGGCAACATTAACCAATTTCTGGTCGCAGCACATCATCTATGGCTCGCTGAAATATGCTTGGCGCGTTTTTCAGACCGAATGGCAGTCTGCAAAACTCGTATTTTCCATTGTTTACTGAGAAAGCTGTTTTTTCTCTGTCTTTTTCTTCCAGTAGGATCTGATGGAAGCCTGCCTTCAAGTCAATAGTGGTGTAAAATTTTCCCTGACTTAAATTTGATAAAATCATTGAAATTTCCGGAATTGGATAGCAATCCGCAATTGTTTTTTCATTCAACTTTCAAAAACTAAGCGATATTTCAAGGTGCCGTCATCGTTTGAAACTTTTTTTTCCAACGACGAGTATGGGAGTGTTGTAAGGCGACCGCGATGGTCTAATTATTCCCTCATCTTACATTCTCTTTATTTCTTTATTAACAAATGGCATTGCTGCCATATTGTAAGGTCTTGGTTTGCTATAAATGGGTTCTGAGTTATCTGTTTTAATATATGCTTTTATTTGTGTGGCGTATGGCGTTTGTTGATTAATTCTTGGAATTCACTTTGAAATTTTTTTGGAACTGATTCGTCATTGATTTGAATGTTATTTACATCTTTGCATGTGATGAATTTTAAAGGTTCAATACCCGATTTATGAATAAGTACCGCTTTTTTAGTATCAATTTTAGCTTTCATTGTTTTCAAAAAATCGTAACCTACTATTGCGTCGAAAGTTTTGAGTTGAGGGAGTAAAAAAAAATTAGTTGTAATAGATGTATTTTACATTTCTTTGAAATTTTGTTTTCCCCCGTTCAGAGTTTTAGCTATGAAAGGTTTATCACTCATTGTGATATTTCTCAAGTGTGGCAAATTTTTTATGTAGTTCTTGGCAGTACCGGTGTCAATTAAGATTTTTAACGTAACATTGTCGTTAAGTCTCTTTTCCACATACGGTAGTGCCGACCTTACTCTAAAAAATTAATCTCATCTACATAATCGGTTAAGTTACTTTCACTATCATAATCATACTCTTCATCAACGTCTTCAGCTGGGTCGGGATCCTGCTGCAGCGCTAGATCAATGTGATTGACTCGCTGTTGTTTATTTAAGTTTGCCTTGTCGGACTCATGTGCTCTTTTGAAGTTATTTTGGTTTTGAACCAGATTATTTATATTTGGTTGCCGATGGAACGGCGCGTAAGCTTGTTGTCTAGCATTATGGCGATATTTAGAAGATGAAGGATCTACTTCCATAGGTATTGGCTTTTGTAACTTTTTATCGTTGCCTTTTTCATATTCATTTTCTACTCTTTTAAAATGGGGATTATTTCGTGGAGGTTTATCATATCTGTTTTCGAAAGCTCTTGCAAAAGCATATCGATGCTGATTGGCTTCTAGCTCTTGTTCTTTGGCAAGTGCTGATGTTAAATCCTGACAACCTGCCGAAAAAAGGATGTGGCAGAGAGGTTTATTTAACCCAGAAGAGGTTTATTTAACCCGGCTCCTATTATTTTATTCCTAACTATGGCTACTGCTTGGTAGTAACGTTCAGTCTCTTCATACTTTTTATAAAGATACATGGCAGTATTAGCCGCCTGTCGCCATGAAACATACCTAGCTGCTTCCCCTGAAAATTCTGGCAGGGATTTAACCAGGTCCAGCGATATAGGACATGTAACGACCGACCGCACTGTAATTGGAACGTAAGGCTCAATAGAGGGAGACAATTTAACCGCTTGAACCTGTCGTGTTAATTCGTCAATTTTTACTTGAGCAGTCTCGTTGATTCTCTTATTTTCCTCTATTAACTTTGCCATCTTTGACACTATTGTCCCACAAGCAGTTTCTACTGCAATCTCTACAGTTGGTCCTACGAATTTCATAAACTCCTCCATTTTTTTCAAATTAATTTACGGCAGGCAAATTTATAAGTCACTTAGGTCAATTTGGAAATGTTTTTTTCACGTTTGATTCAAAAAATTTGTTAATAATATTCTGTCACAAGAAAAATTTGTCTATTATTCTCACTTTTGATTCACTCTTAAGTATAATTTTTAATTTATAAACTAATATTAAGTATACTTATTTCACTAAATTAAATAAATTTAAAAATTTTCTTTTTTCCTTACAATGTAACTGCATACATGATGATTTAAAAAGTTATGATTTTTGTTGTTTTTGTTGGTGGGTACGTTTTAGGTGCACTTATTATGTCCTAGTGGAAAGAAATCCAACGACGAGGTGCTCCAACGAATGCTTTTTTTCTGCCGTATAGATGCACCGCTGACTTGTGTCCCAGTATCAGGACGTAGCTAGAAGTCGAGAAGTGCTCCAACTAATGTTTTTTTTTTGTTTTTCTGCCGTATAGATGCACCGCTGACTTGTGTCCTTGTATCAGGACGTGGCTAGAAGTCGAGAAGTGCTCCAACGAACAGTTTTTTATTTTTTATTTGGTTCTAACCACGTTTGGGCGCCAGTTATTTTTCGAGTACTTTACTTGCTCGCTGCAGAAGTTAATCTGTCTCTTTATTCTCCAAAGTCATTTTCGACAAGCTACCAAGTCAGCAAAGTGCTGACATTACAGAATACAAATAAGACTTAAATTACGTAGACTTAAATTAGGTGCAAGCAACTGGCAACAGGTGTGGGAACTGCGATGTCAGCTATTTCCCTTGGTGTGGGAACTGCGATGTCAGCTATTTCCCTTAACTTATATGTGGTTTGTGCAAAAGGCAACCCATATTCACCGCATAGATCTACGAGTAAGTTTACGCTTCAAAATAAGCAAGGATGTAAACTTTTTCCCATACAAATTCTAACGGAAAGTTTACAGGCATGTAGATCTACAAGGTTTACATCGTTTACGGGGGTTTTACAAGTTTAAATGAACCCCATTAATATGTTTAAAGAAAAAAATACATAGCTTCAGGGAATAAATTTTCTATTGCGATATATTTTTAAGTAATAATCCTTCCTTTTACTTCGTAGTAAGCTCTCTTCAAAGGGGATAGTTTTGTTTTTTCTTCTTCATCTTTGAAATTGTACTGATCCTATCTACTGCGTCTTCTCAAAGCAGTTTCATGGCTTCCGTCATTTGTTATCGCTTTTTAAATGACTAGGAAATTTGCATTTTGATTATGCTAAGGCTTCAAATGGGCAACAATAAGTTTTGATCCAAAAACGTACCCAAGTGTTGAAAAGCCAAATAAAGTTTAGGATGATTGCGATACCAATTCAGCTGTCGACAAATTCACTTCCCTCCACTCCTTAATGTTCACTGTGTGCCAGAAAACAACAGACATCATGAAAATGTTCTGCGCTGGCATAGTGATGTGCTGCGGTCACGTGACCGTCACATGACGGTCAATTACCAAAACATTCATGACCATTTTATGACCGAAAAAAAACAGCATGAAAAAATGCATTACAAACATTTTATTTATTAATTTTGACAAGGAATCTGCATTTTACAAATATTCACATGTCCTACATGAATCCACACGACAAAAAACTTCGCCAATGTTACATTTTCCAATTTTTTCTATTCAATTGACCTTTTATTAAAACCATTTTTTAAGTTGACTTTGATTTCAAAAATTATTTAAAGTGTCAATGGAATTAAATTATTGCAGCTATAGGTTAACCCGATCATTAGCAGCATTTAGGTGTTGCATGCGTTTTGATTATCAATTTGAAATGATATGAAACTACACAATATAAACTGAAATTTTGAATTTTTTACAAACGACCCCCAGGAAAAAAAATGTGAGTTTCATGTTCAGCGACCCCAAATTGGTTTAGAAAAAATAGTTTGTAAATTTTATTATTTCCACTGTAGACAGAGTTATTTTAATAACAACATTTGACGTCACATGATGTCATTATGGCGGTCAAATGACAAAAAAAATTATCGGTCATTGCCCATCACTACGCTGGCATCATAAGCACCGTAACTGAAAAAGGTTACTGATAAGCACAATGGATCTCATTGTATTTTTGATAGTATGGTCGACTTGAGTTTAAAACGAATTTGAATGCAGAGTGGTGGAAATTTATGACCGCACTTAAAAACAAACAAACTTAAGTCTCTCTATGGCTTTGGTTGCTTGGTTCGTTTGCGAATTGTTGGCAAGGGAAATGTAATGAAAAGTGAAAATTCTGCTAAAATATTGCACAAAAGTTGAAAATTAGTTTTATGCGCAGCAGTTTCTGATGGACATGTATCGATACTTTTGACATGGCTGTACAAAATGATGAACAGCAAATAGATAGATGTACTGGTGTAAAATTCGATTTTTTTGATATTGAACAAGTGAACCTTTTATCTTATAGGAAAACACATAACTGACCTATTTTCAGGGGGAAAAACAGATGTTTAGATGTTCCTGTAAAGCCCCAAAGTTTAAAAAATCATGGTGCAGTCCAATAAAAACTAGTAAGTGAATTATCTTCGGTCTGACCGAAGCTACAATACCCTGCACATGCAAGTACGATACATTCTGAGACCATGTGTTAGTAATTTTATCGAAAATAGGTATTTTATCGATAGTTTTTCGACATTTTACTTAAAAAATCATTTTATCTATATACAATTCAATGCCTGCACTCACAGACCCTTTTTTCCGAACGGTTTCAGCAAATTTTCCCTAAAATAAATGCCAAACTTCTTTATCGAAAGCCAAATTTCGTGTATGAAACAATTTATTTATATTCACATGAAGGCATACCAATTTTATTAGAATATAAAATAATAATAATGAAACGAACGAAATTTAGTTAACAAATATCACAGACAAATATCACAGGCCATTCTAAACACAATGGCGTTTTCAGTTTTTCGCCATTTAGAGAAACATGAGAAATGGAAAATACGACATCCTGACGATCTAAACCTCACGTGATGGCTGAGAACGGCATTGTGTTTAGAACAGGAATGATATTTGGGTTGTTCCATTTTGTACAAAAAGGCAAAAAAAAATAGTACCAAATCTGTTAAAAAAGTACCAACACTTCAATGTCCAAATTTTTTAATGAAAATAGTTTGTAGTATGAACAGAAAAGTTATTAATATTCAAAAACGTAAACAAGTTACATATATGTATAAGCATACATAATTAAATTTATAAAGCGTTTAACAAAGAAGTTTTAATAATAAAAAAAAAAATTCCACAAAATAAAGTTACTTTTAACGTTACATAAATGAAACGCTTTGTTTCCAGCTTTAAAGAAACGACTCAAGAAAAATGTTGTCAAGTTCCTTATGCTGTAAAATTGTATTATATCAGAATTTTTTGACAAATGACAAAGCAAAAATTTTAATTGCGCTTTTGCCTTTTGGATCATTTTAACTATTCTTCATTTACTTTTGCTTTCTATTTTCGTTAGTGATCTAAATTTGACAGCTGATAATGTCAACTTTTCGAAAGAAATTGGAAAGAATTCCCAATTTCTGAAGCGGGCACAGAGTGGCCGTGTTGCATTTCGTTACCAAAAGGTAAAAAAATTTTAGCGAAGTGGATACGAGTAATTATCAATTTCTTAGCTTTTTTTGAAATTAAGTTTGACAAGTACTTTAGAGCTGGAAACAAACCTTACACAACAAAAATATTTGAAAAAAAAATTTTTAAATTAAGTTGATCATTAATCTGATACCCTTTGCATATATTGTACCAAAAATGTCAATGTAGTACAATGTACATTTGTTTTTGAAATTGTACCAAAAAAGTACAATTGTACCAAAAAAATTATCCCTGGTTTAGAATGATCCATTCATACATAAAAACTGTACGAGAATATAGATGTAGTCAACACTTCGAAATATATCGGCCTGTGTATTTAAATGTTTTGAGAAATAATTTTTAAATTAAATGTCAATATCAGTTCGAAAAAAGTAAGAATTCTTAATTTTTACTTTATTTTTAAGTTAAAAAATAAAAAAATGTGTCATTTTAAAGTTAACTAATGCTAGTTTATCGAATAAATTCCACTTAACTAAATGAAAAAGTAAACGGTTTTCGAAACATCCTGAAACGTTTTAAGTTAACCAAAAATTAAGCTTCGTTAATTAACTATTAACTAATTATAATGACCAGCTTTGTTCCCGATTTTTTTTTCGCAATTTTGTTCCAATTCCACTTTGTTCCAGTTCTTTTCCCATTTCGAAACCGAAATCATTTCCAATAAAATAAAATTGTATAAATCGGTCAAGATAAAGAGTAATAAAACCAATTTGGCGGCCATTTTGTATGGGAGGTAGGCGTGGTTCTTATCCGATTTTCAATACCGTCCAACCATTCGCAAAAAAAAGGGGAGTGCCTAAATTTGGAGTCGATAGCTCAAAGCTACGGCAGTTATCGTGCGAAATGACGGACAGACGGACATAACTTAACCAAATTTTTGCGAAACCTACTCATTAACCCTTAAAGTCCTGGAATCGAAATACGAGGAATTTTGTTATGAGAATTTTGGTTCTAGACCGCCTGTAGACGGTCTTAGGACTTTAGCTGAAAAAAAATAAAACTTGTGCGGTATAAAAAATCGTTTTTTTTCGAAGTAAATGCTTAGTACATTGTTCAATACAGGTAAATACTAACAGACAATAAAAAAACGAAAATTTATTTTGAAAACATATATTTTACCTGATTACAACATTTCCTGTTACTAAAATGTTTGGTTTATCAGGCAAAAAGATGTTATCATTTCTTGCTCCAGTGTAAATTTTGTTTCCTCTAAGTCCTAAGACCGTCTACAGAAGGTCTTCACAAAAAACTCGATTTGAACCATAATTTTGTAAGCCACAAAAGTGTAAATTCCCAAAAGATGGTTTTTCTAAATCATAAAAAACATGATGAAGTGTCATTCCTATTGAAAAATGATATAGGGCACATTTCCTCTGATTGAATGGAGCTATATCGCGCCGATATCTGTTTGAATATATTGACCGCGAATGAGAGTTTTTACAAAATTTTTTAGATAAAAATATATGTTTTATAAATACGACTTTTAAAAATTCTCAACAAAATATTATTGAGTTCTAGTGTCCGACCAAAGATGGTTTTTTCGGCTAAAACCTAAGCCGAAGCTCAATTTAAAAACAAAATGAAAAAAATATTCAAACATTTTTCCAAAACATTTATTGAAAATGGTTTATATCTTAATGAACCCTTAGTAAGTGAATGATTATGTAAAATATTTATTCATTAAGTAAATTAATATTTAAATTAATCAATAACTCAATCGTGCAAAATTAGAACGTTTTGATACTCCATAAACCAAACGTAGAATTCTTATAGATTTTAACGCTCAACAAGATGGTGTTCGATCATGTCAGGTTTCTGAGAATTTCAGGATCAAGAAAATGTTGAAATTGACAAAATTCTGTAATTTATCAAAGGAAAAAATAAAAAAAAATAAATTATTACGTCATCGTTTAGTGCTAACATATATCTTTAAAGGAATCTATTTCTCATATTTCTACGATTGTTTGTATTGAATATGTGAATGGTTTATAAGGCATTCAATCCGGGATCCCGAAATCCCGGGGTCCCGGAAGTTTTCTCAATCCCGGAAACCTGGGATTTAAAGTCCGGATTCCCGGGATTCAAAAATGCATTTTTATGCATTGTTTAAGATATTTTCGACGTTTTTCCACAAAAATACTTCCGTACATTTACTTTCAATCTAATTGGTAAAAAAAAATTGTAGATTTAGTGCTAGAAACACACACAAATTTACAACTTTTTTGTCAATAACGGTTAACAAACAATTTTTATCGATCTGAATACAAAAAGTCGGTAGATTTAACCGGTTAAAAACGCTCCAACCCTTCTTCGTCGGTTAATCTAACCGACGAGAAGTGGTTGATTTACTTTAATAATTTGAGTTTACAAGAAAACAGGACGGCCAGACGGTCAGACGGACAGACTGATAGGGCTAAATCAACTCAGGAGGTGACGCTGATCAAGAATGTATATACTTTACCTTACTGGACACTTCTCCTTCTTGGTGTTACAAACATCAGACCAAAGTAAATATACCCATACCTCATGAGGTGTAGGGTATAATAAACATAAACATTAACATGATTTTTTATCTGGGTGTATTCAAATTCCTTGAAATTTCCCCAAAAAAAGTATTGTTTTTCAAATCTCCGCGAAGCTTTTGCATTCAATAATTTTGATCACAGACAAAAAAAAAACGAAATTTTTTTTTCGTTTTTTTTTGTCCACTCTTGCATCCCACCCGACTAAGGCATTCAATCCCGAAGTGTTTTTGAAAATCCCGGGATTTCGGGATTTGAAATCACAATCCCGGGATCCCGGGATTTGTTCGGGATTTTCCAATTAAATACAATAGTTAATATAAAATAAAAGAAAAAATTGTTGCAACAATATTTTGAGTTTAATTCGACAAAGAAAACATATTTAATAAATATTACGTTAAACAAATAATATTTAAATAAATATAGTCAAACAAAAAGAAATTCTTTTTAAATTAGATTGATCGAACAAATTTTTTTTTTTGCCACGTTGAATCCGAATATAATCATAAAATTCTGCATGAAATGGACATGCTAAACACGAAAAACTTACTTTCAGTAGTTTTAGTATCCTAGCGGGAACGTATACACCAATTGTTGTTTAAAACTATTAAAATTGGTGTCCATCCAAAAGTAAAACACACACAAAACCATTTATCCGATTCGTAAAGTTTTAAATATACGGTC